>QEPC01009477.1:7406748-7427007 GCA_003113815.1 Sphenodon punctatus | reverse complement strand
CCCCAGGGATCACCCTACCTCCCCACCCAGGGATCGCCTACCTTGCGCTCCAGGCAGCGGCGGTGGCAGCGGTCCAGCTCCGGCAGCTTCAGCGCTGGCTGTGGTTGCCGGCTTCAGTGCTACTAGGCCTTCCGGTGAAACCCAGAAGTTCACCGTAAGGCCTATTAGCGCTGAAGCCGGCAGCCACAGCCAGCGCTGAAGCCACCGGAGCCGGACCGCCACCGCCCAGAGCGCAAGGTAGGTGATCCCTGGGTGGGGAGGTAGGGTGTTAAACCACCCCCCACCTCAGGGATCACCCTAGTACTGGTACTTACTTACCTGCTGCTGGACACCGGTGCAGGCTCTGGGTCGCCGGTGGTGGCCCGGAGCCCGCACTTGGGACTTAAAGAAAAAAAAATTGTTTTTGAAATCCAGGCTGGGCAGGGGGTGCCCCCCTTCCACCCACACAGCCTGGGAGGGGGAGGGGGGAGTATTTTTTTTATTCCATCGATTTCAATGGGGATAGTTCCTCATTGAAATCAATGGAATAAATCCGGTACCAGTATACCGGGTGCAATCCGGGAATCCGTTTTTTTGAGAACTGGTAACCAGTAAAACCGGTACCCAGTATTCTGCCTGGTGTCCCACCCCTATTTTCCAGTTCAGTTGTGCCCCCATAATCACTTCACACTGGCCCCACCCCATAACCAGTTCATTTGCACCCCCAGCGCAGCATGAATTGATTATATAGGGGGTGTAAATGAACTGGTTATGGGATGAGGGTTTAAAGACAGTATTCCTGTTAGCAATAACTTCACTAAGAGTTAGTGAAATAGCAGTCATAATAATCTCAGAACCATATTTGCAGATTTTCCAAGATAGAATAGATATTGCTTTACATCCTAAATTCCTACCTAAGGTAATATAATTAAGACAGTTGTGAGAACGTGGCCCTTTTTACATGGGCCTCTCCCAGCCATGAACACACAGATTTCTGCATGTTTATGGGTGGGGGAATCCCATGTAAATGACGCGGTGCATGCACCCATGGTGAGTGGGGGTGCATGCGCGCCTGCCTAACACGCATCCCCACTCACCCCACAACCGGGGGAAATGGCGATTACTCCATGGGTGTGGATAAGTGGGATGGGGGTTGAGTGGGGATGTGTGTGGCCAGGTGCATGCCCTGCTCATGGACCCCCCACCTGGTGAAGCCATGTAAATACAGCCTGTGAGGAGCCACTCAAAGAAAAACAGAAGGTTGCTGCCTTGTAAATGAGGTTCTTTGAGAGACACCCACCCTTCCAGCCCCGCATGGAATTTTCTTATATTCCTAAAAAGGATTGGAAGGAACTGTTATTCTATGGGGGGAGGGTGTTTTTTATACTAGAGGAACTCGAGACCATCACGTGGTCTTTTATTTGAATAGGGTGAGCATGCACAACTCAGTTGTGAGAATGTTGGGAGCCATCTCAAAGAGCCTTCTTTACATGGTAACAACCTTCTGATCACTCACATGGAGAGGAGTTGTTTGCAAACAAACAGCTTTATGTCCCAGCATCCATGCTGCTGCAGCTACTAGGAGGCAGAGTCAGGTGAGGGATGGGGACCGGAGCCAGGGAGGGGAGGGGAGGCAGAAGAACACAGGGGCTGCCCCATGGGCAGGAGGGGCGGGATATAAATTTTATATAAATAATAATTAAATAAATAAATAAACTATTATGGGGGAGAAGCAGACTGCATCCTCCCACTCAGCCAGGCAAGTGCGGGGCCCCAGCTGGCTACGGGGCCATGTCAATTAGCCCTCAGAGGGTCACGTTCCCACTAGGGGGGTGCAGAAGGCCGACTTTGACGCTGGGTTGATGGCAGTAGGGGATGAGCGTGGGGGGGCAGAGGGCCCATCTGGTCCATCTTTGTGGGGAGAGTTTCGGGAAGTGATGCCGGCCAATGCGGCGGATGTCCTGGGGTCTGTGAGGGCCACGTGTTGTCAACTAGATCCGTGCCCGTCCTGGTTAATAAAAGCTTCCGGGGAGACGTTGGGGACGGTGCTGGCGAGGGTGGTGAATGCGTCCCTTCGGCAGGGGAGGTTGTCGCCTTGCTTAAAAGAGGCTGTGGTGCGCCCCCTGCTGAAAAAACCATCGTTGGACGTAGACGCGCTCGCCAGCTACCGACCTGTCTCTAACCTTCCCTTTTTAGGGAAGGTTATTGAGCGGGCAGTGGCGCTCCAGCTCCAGGTTCATCTAGATAACATCGGGCTCCTTGACCCTTTTCAATCTGGGTTCCGCCCCGGCTATGGCACCGAGACGGCGTTGGTGGCCTTGGTGGACGACCTCCGCCGGGAGATGGATGCGGGATGTTCGACATTTCTCATCCTGCTCGATCTCTCGGCCGCTTTTGACACCGTGGACCATGGGCTGCTGTTGAGACGACTGCGTGACCGGGGGGGTCTGGACGGGACTGTTCTTGAATGGTTCCGTTCATTCCTCTCGGGGAGGAGCCAGCGGGTGGTGTTGGGGGAGGAAACATCGAGCCCCCGCGCCTTACCGTGTGGCGTTCCGCAGGGATCGATCTTGTCTCCATTATTATTTAACATCTATATGCAGCCCTTGGGGGAGGTCGTGAGAGGGTTCGGGGTGCGATGTCACCAGTATGCTGATGATACTCAGCTGTACCTCTCCTTTTCTACTGACCCAGACCCTGCTATCTCGGTGCTATCCCAATGTTTGGAGGCCGTGGCGGATTGGATGCGGCTGAGCAGACTGAAGCTCAACCCAGATAAGACGGAGGTGATGGTGGTGGGGAGGGCGAAGGGGGTGGTGGCCCCCCTGGTTGGGGGGGTTTGCCCCCCTGTAGCTCAGCAGGTCCGGAGTCTGGGGGTCATATTGGACGCAGACCTGCGGCTGGAGCGGCAGGTGGAGGCAGTCGCTAAGGCTGCCTTCCGCCAGCTTTATCTGGTACGTAGGCTGCGTCCGTATGTCTCTGGCCCGGACCTGGCCTCCCTCATCCATGCCTTCGTCACCTCGAGGCTCGACTACTGCAACGCGCTCTACGTGGGGCTTCCCTTGTTCTTGGCCCGGAGGCTGCAGCTGGTGCAGAATGCGGCGGCTCGTCTTCTTACGGGGACGGGTCGCCGGGAGCACATTACACCGGTGCTCCGAGCTCTGCACTGGCTGCCGATAGTGTGCCGGGCCAAGTTCAAGGTCCTAGTGATGATCTATAAAGCCCTACACGGTCTCGGCCCCTCATACCTTAGGGACCGCCTCGCCCTTCGCGCCCCAGAGCGGCTCCTGCGGTCTGCCGGGGGTGCCCTCCTGGAGGTCCCCCGTGTTAAACGGGGGGCCACGATGGAGAGGGCATTCTCGGTGGTGGGACCGCGGCTGTGGAACTCCCTTCCGGAGGAAGCTCGCCTGGCCCCAAGCCTTTTAACATTTCGGCGGAACTGTAAGACCTGGCTGTTTGCCCAGGCCTTTGGGAGGGAGGGTGGGGAGGGGGGTGTTTAGTCCCCTACCCATCTGTGTTTGGTTTTTAGTCTAGCCCTGTTCATAGTTATATTTATATTTAATACTTAATATTTAATATTTTAAATATTTTTTGATTGTTTTGCATTGATTTTATTGTATTTTATGGTTTTATTGATGGAAGCCGCCCCGAGCTGCTTTGCAGGAGGGGCGGGGTACAAATGTGTAAAATAAATAAATAAATAAATAAATAAAATCATTCATTTTCCATTTCGTTTTAGTTTACAAAATCCACTTTCCTAGGTTTTCATAAATGACCCATTCATTTTTGTTTATTTTTCTGTTTTATTCAAATCATTTAATAACAATCACAGCACAGGTGCAAAATGTGCATGTGGTCATTCTGCGCATGCACGTCCCTTTTCCGAAATGGCGCACACGTGTGGAATGGCCCCAGCAGATGAGGTGCACATGTGCAGTGATTTTCAAAAGGAAAAAAAACACAAAAACAAGTGAAGGCCATTTGCGTATTCATTCATTTTCGTTACCTTAGTAACGTGCGACTACAAAAGAAAATCCACGTTAACAGACTATGAATTGCACACCCACTTGCACGGGGGCATCCGTGCTCTCTAAAGAGAGCATCTTAAACCTAGAGTTACCCTTATATATCGGGGGCGAGACATCAGTAACTGAGGGAAAGGACGTTGCCACATTTAAGCCAAATGAAGCGGTCGTATCATGGGTGGATGGATCAAACTCAGGGGGAAGCTCTCTCGAACAGCCGCCCAGCCACAGCAGCAGAATTGTGGATACAGTCAGTGTATGTTTAAAACACACACGGTCTGGGGTGTAGTTGCCCCAGGGCCCGTGAGCATGGGGTGGGAGCCCAATGCATGTGGGGTTGGGGTGCATGCACACATGACTAGCTCAGTGTTCCCACTATTATAGGCACTGGAGCCATGTCCCTGGGAAAATCTTCATGGGTGTGTGTGTGCTCTGCCCTCCATTGAAATACCTGGAGCTGTCAGGGAGTAAGGAGTGTAAAGTAGCTAGGTTTGAATGGGTACTAGTGTAGAAGAGAGAACCACCCCCCCCAAACTCCCCTCCCGGCAGAAGGTTATGCTGCTGCACAAGAGAAGTGTGGGTCCCCTCCTGGAGTCATGGACCCCAGTTAGAGTTGCCAACTGTTCAATTGTTTTAAGGAACACTTATAGAAAAAAAAACAGCGCCCATGCAGGGCCTGCAACATGGGGTTTTTTTCATAAATGTTCCTTTAAAAATTGCACAGGTGGCAACCCTGGCCCCAGTGCAGCTTCACCCCTTGTATTTATTAGAGATGCAACCTTGCAAGGAGCAGGGCCCACCCAAGGGGGAAGAGCATTCAGGGACACAAAGGAGTGAGGCCCGACAGTCCAAAAGAAGCCTCAGCAGCCAGGTGGGTGGTCTGCCCTCTCCCCCCCCCCCTTGCAGAGCAGTACAGCGAGCCTGAAAGGCTCTGGATCCCTATCCCAGCATGCCTTGCCTCAGATCAGCCCTGACCCTCTGCTTCCCCACCCCCCCAGTGATCCCCACCCCCCACTCTAGGCCCAAGGAAGGCCTATTCCATGCAAGTTGTGCCCTTTCAAGAGTCACTCCAAACATCAGCCCACTCGCCTCTCCTTCTCAAAAGAAAACCAACCCGATGACTTTGAATCAAGCTTTAAAACAGGGTGACTCACTACAGCAAAGAGGAGAGAGCAGAGCCCCACCAGGTGGGTAATGCTAAAGTAACAGTGTCCTGATGAGTCACTTACAGTAAGCGTTTTCTTGATGTATGGGGCCCCAGGGGACAGCAGCTCCTCATTGGTGACAGGCCTCTTTAACACTGGAGCAAAAAGGTGACAGATCCAATTAGAATCAAATATGCAAAAAGGTGTGAGAGAGAAAAGTGCATACTAAAGAGCAGCAGAGCGGAAAGCACTACAAGGTGGAGGGGGCAGGAGAGATTCTACACGGGCAAGTTCTCCAAGAGCGCGACAGAGTTAAGACAACATCAAAAAAGCCATTCATTGTGTTTTCCACATTAACAATAACAATAATGGAGGGGGGGGGGGAACAGTGAGCATGTGTCTCTGGCTATGTCTAAGGGTGGGTGGACATCTGTCCCATGGCCAAACCCAGCCTATGACTGGTTTTTATTTGACCCTTTTCCAATTCCAGGATCTGACCCATGGATCCAGTCCGTAGATGCACTCAAGAAGAGGGGGATGGATCCAGGCCATTCTTCCCACATTCTCAGCACACCCTGCCCCAACATCTGTCTGGCATGCTGCGATTATAGCAAATTTAGGGGTGGGACACTGGGGAGAATACCGAATTTACCGGTATCTGATCTCCTCAGTACCGGATTTACCGGTATCGGCATACTGGATCTTTAACATTGGGCATTTTACCGGTTTTTTACACATTGCGGCCGTTTATCTCAATGGCCGCAATGTAGAAAAACTGGTAAAGCGCCCAATATTAAAGATCCGGTATGGCGGTACAGGTAAATAATCCGATACACCCAAATACCAGCAATATCAGTTCTCGGGAGAACCGGAATTCCCACCCCTAATAGCAATTTTCAGTGTGACCCGGGGGAGGGGGAATAGGGTCATAATCACAAGGCTGGAAGGGGCATTAGATACCAATGCAAGGCCTGCAACATGTATTTTTCATAAGTGTTCCCTAAAATTTTGCATAGGTGGCAACCCTAACCTCAAGGATCATCTAGTCCCCACCTCTGGCCTAGATTATACCACGACCCAACAGGCATACCTCGCATGCAATGGCTTGAAACCTGTTTCAGTGCAAGATGAATAAGTGGACCTGGAGGAAGGAATTCCTCATTCCTGTTACACCAGTTCAAGGCAAGTGTTTTTATTCTAACTCTGGAATCTAGGGCCTGTCTTCAGGCCAGCAACGCAGGGAGACTACTACACTTGGAAACCATTCTCATCCCCCAACCTCCTACCGTTTCTTCACCCCCTTCAGCTAAGAGTCAGGGGGAACCCAATGTGAACTGTAACCTGATTTGGGGTTGCATTCAGCTGCTGGCAGGGATCCCAAGCTGGGAGTGATGTTGAAATAGGGGTTGGAGCCTCCGGCCAGAGAGGTGACACTGCTCCTTCGAACTGCAGAGACCACCTTGATCTCCTTAGTGAGTTGGACTGAAAGACAAAACAAGAGCATCAGCTTGATCTTTGTTATGTCAAACCCCAGGGCGACCCCTGCGATCTGCCGGGGGCGCCTTCCTGGAGGTTCCCCATGTTAAACGGGGGGCCACGATGGAGAGGGCATTCTCGGTGGCCAGGCCACAGCTCTGGAACTCCCTCCTGGAAGAAGCTCGCCTGGCCCCAGGTCTGATGGCTTTTCGCTGAACCTGTAAGACCTGGATGTTTGCCCAGGCCTTTGGAGGGGAGGGGTGGGTAGGGAGGGTAGTTTTAATTATTTATATTGATGATGTTTTATGTATTTTATTATTGTTTTAACTTGTGAGCTGCCCTGGGATGCTGTAGGCATAAGGGGGCGGCCAATAAATAAATAAGTAAACCAAGTGGCTCAGCCCAATATTCCTGCATTAGCCTTGCCCAAGTAGGAGCCCCCAGTTGAGCATCTCTTTCCATGTGCCTTGCCACAGGCTTCCAGAATCCAGTCAGGAGTGAAACTTGAAGCTTCCTATCACAAGCAAGAGTAGTTACTCCAGAGTAACTCTCCCCCAAGCTAGGATTAAATAGCTTTCCCCTTGACCTCTTCCCCCTCCCCCTCCATTTGGGAACTTGTAGACAACCACCAGCAGAGGGAGCTGGATGTGGTCAGATGGAAACATTGTCCCTTTCAAAAAGAGGAAAGGGTTTAGGAATGTTGAGGGAGGATGGAGAACTGGAAACTAAGAACTTCCCTCATCTAATGCATAGGATAATTCTTCCAGAGGCAACTACCTTCCCTTTTGACCTCTCTTTAAATCCTCCCAACCTGTCCATGGGAACAAAGGGAATGTTAGAATGAGTTAGTTGGTACTTGCCTCATTTGAACAAGCTTTTAAAAAGGGACAATGTGGAAGAAGAGAGCCCTCTTTTGTAAATGCTTCCAGCCCACATTTTGCAGACTCGGGAGGTTAGTGAACTGAATATTGGATTGAGACGCACGAGTCTTGAGTTCTCTTCTCAGCTAGGCAAGTGGCCCTGCTGTGTGACATCAGGCTGTGGATTTCCCCTCTCTATGCTTCAGTTCCCTCATCTGTAAAACTGGGGATAATGGACACAGTCATCTGATAAGTACTTGAAAAAGATTTGTAAATGAGAAGCATGATTGGTACCACATCGGTCATCTCTTTGGACAGATGTGAAGGGCAGTGCAAGAGAGAGAGAGAGAGAGCAAGAGTGAGAAGCCTTCCAGTTTTCCCATTGACAAGATACAGAATCATAGAATCTTTGAGTTAAGGTACATACGGAGGTCATCTAGTCCAACCCCCTGCTCGGTGCAGGAAATCCACAGCTATAG
Source organism: Sphenodon punctatus (assembly GCA_003113815.1). NCBI lineage: Eukaryota > Metazoa > Chordata > Lepidosauria > Sphenodontia > Sphenodontidae > Sphenodon > Sphenodon punctatus. The sequence continues at coordinate 7,419,043 of QEPC01009477.1, read as the reverse complement.
CATCGCTGACAGATGGCCATCCAGCCCCTGTTTGAAAACCTCCAGAAAAGGAAAGCCCACTACCTCCCTAGGCAATCTGTTCCACTCTTGAAGTTTTTCCTAATTTCTTGTGATTTGAGCCCATTAGTCTTGCCCTTAGGAGCAACAGAGAACAAGTCTGCTTAGTCTTCTTTTTGACAGCCCTTCAGATTTGAAGATGGCTGATGATTAAGAACAAAATTATGGGACATACTGATAAACATGGCTTAATGGGTAAGAGGCAATGTGGATTTCGCAATGGGAAGTCATGCCTCACTAGCCTATTGGAATTTTTGAGGGTGTGAATAAGCATGCGGATATGGGTGAGCCAGTTGATATAGCATACCTAGATTTTCAGAAATCATTTATTTTATATAACATTTATATCCCACCCCTCCAGGCGGCAAACAGTACAAAAAACAATTAAAAAAATTAAAACCATTAAAAATACACAATACGGGGGGGGGGGGCCCAAACNACAGGAGAGTGAGAGCTAGCCAAGCCTCCTCCAGGAGTGAGTTCCACAGCACAGGGGCAGCCACCGAAAAAGATCTAACATCGGTGGCCACCCACCTCACCCGGGGAACCTCCGAAAAGACTCCCACAGACCATCTCAAGGGTCACACGGGCACGTGGGGAGTGAGGCGGTCCTGCAGATAGGTAGGTCGCAGGCCGTGAAGGGCTTTAAAGGTTAAGACCAGCACCTTGAACCTGGCTCAGTGATTTATAGGCAGCCAGTGCAGAGCCCGGAGCACTGGTGTCATGTGCTCCCTGCAACCCACCCCCATAAGGAGATGGGCCGCGGCATTCTGCACCAGCTGCAGCCTCCGGACCAGCTTCTCGGGCAGCCCCACGTAGAGCACGTTGCAGTAATCCAGCTTCGAGGTGACGAAGGCATGGATCACAGTGGCGAGGTCAAAGTCTGAGAGATACGGCTGAAGCCGCCGGACAAGATGTAACTGCCAAAACACACTCCCCGCCATGGCCACCACCTGAGATTCCAGGCTGAACCGTGAATTGAGGAGCAGACCCAGACTCCACACTTGAGAGACCATGGGAGGGTGAACCCTCCCCCCCCCCAAACAAGAGGAGATTCAACCACCTGCAGGTCCCCCAAGCCCTCGCCCACCATCACCACCTCTGTCTTTTCAGGATTCAATTGCAGGTCCCTCATGAGAGACGCTTGAGGAAATTAAAAAGTCATGGGATAGGAGGAAGTGTCCTATTGTGGACTGGACAGGTTAAGGGTCAGGAAGCAAAGAGTAGGACTAAATGGTCAGTTGAGTTTTCACAATGGAGAGATGTAAACAGTAGAGCGCCCCAAGGATCTGTCCTGGGACAAGTGTTGTTTAACATATTAATTAATGATCTGGAAAGGGGAGAAAGGAGTGAGGTGATCATATTTTCAGATGACACAGTTATTCAAGGTACTTAAAACCCAAGCGGACTGTGAAGAATTGCAGGATAATCTTGCAAGGCTGGGTGACTGGACATCTAAATAGCAGATGAAATTTAATGTAGATAAGTGCAAAGTGATGCACATAGGGAAAAACAATCTAAACTTTATGTACACAATGCTGGTTTCTAAATTAGGAGTTACCACTCAAGAAAAGAACCTTGGAGTCATTGTGGACAATACATTGAAATGCTTAGCTCAGTGCACGGTGGCCGTCAAAAAAGCAAACAGAATGTTAGGAATTATTTGTAAGGGGAAAAGCAAACAGAATGATAGGAATTATTCATAAGGGGATAGAGAATAAAACTAAAAATATGATAATACCTCTATATAAATCTATGGTGTGACTGGACCTTGAATATTGTGTGTAGTTCTGGTTGTGGCATCTCAAAAAGATACAGTAGAAATAGAAAAGGTACAGAGAAAGTCAATTAAAATGATACGGGGTATGGAATAGCTCCCCTACGAAGAGAGGCTGGATCAGTTGGGGCTCTTCAGCTTGGAGAAGAAACGACAGAGAGGCTATGATAGAAGTTTATATGAATGGTGTGGAACAATGAATGGTTATTTACCCCGTCAAATAGTACTAGAACTAGGGGACACTCCATAAAACAGGTAGCAGATTAGAAACAGATGAAGTATTTTTTCACTCAACGCACAATTAAGTTGTGGAATTTGTTGCCAGAAGATGGGGGTCAAGGGTAGTAGTAAAGCTGGGTTAAGAAAGGATTGGGCAAGTTTCTGGAGGATCGGTCCATTAGCAGCTATTAGTCAGGTAGGTTTGGGGAATGTAACCTCTTACTGTCAGCAGCTGAGAGTGAACAATAGGAAATGGATCGCCCCATTGTGACCTGTTGGGTGCATCTTCCAAGCAACTGGGATTGGCCACTGTTGGGAGACAGGCGCTGGGCTCAATGGACCATTGGTTTGACCCAGTATGGTGCTTCTTATAATACCCAAGGGTTTGAGTACCATTTCAGGTATACAAAAATCAGTACTCGATCGGGGTGTGCATCTGTAGTAACATTTTTTGTTTGTTACAAAAACAGATGAAGAAGCAAACAATTGTCATTTACTTTCATCCATTTTTATTTTTAAAATTTAAAAAGGTCACGGCGCATGTGCGAAATGGTCACCAGACCATTTCCCAAAACGTCTGTGGATGCACAGAATGGCCCAGCAGCCATTTGTTCGTGCACGGTGATTTTATTATTATTATTTTTAATTTAAGAAAAACGGGGGGAAACAAAAACTGCAGGGTTGTTTATGTAACCCCTCCACCCCTCAAAATGAAGAGGTTTTTGTAAATTAAAATGAAAAACAGTAGGTATGCTGCCTTCTGCACACCCCTAGTACTCGAACAGTTCGAGTACCTGGAAACACACACCACCAGTATTTTAGTTCTTGAGCAACTGAAATTACTCTTTTAAGAAATACCCCAGAAATTCCTGGAAATCTGGGACTGGAAGTCAACGTTCCAGGACAAAATCATTATTTTGATCATTCAAGTACTCAATTGAATACCATTTTGGGTACTGAAAAGGACCTGAAATTTCAGCTAAAAAACAAATACTGTAGGTTCGAAGGGTATGCCTGCTTTTGTGAGTACTTCTTTCCGTAAGTATCCTACCATTCCACCCCCCACCCCCGCCCCAAAGACCAAGTAGCCTCTTTTCTGCAATACCTGAAGCCCACCAATCTCTTGCCACACACATGTACCTCTACTTTGCCTTCTCTCCCCCCTTTTCCCTTCTTCCTTGCCTTCTCCTCTGGAGCTCGGTTGCTGCAGCAGCTACCAACATTTCCAAAGTTCATGATGGTTGGGAAGAGAAATTTCCAAAATGGCACTGGTTGCACACTTCAGTAACAAGAATTATGTTTGGCGATTGCAGCACCAACCAGAAGTCAGAATTGCTCAAGACATCTTGGAAATCCCCCCTTCACTCAGCTAGAGCAGAGCTCAGGGTCTGGGACTTGCGCCTGCTCTTCCAGGATACATTCCATGTTTCAACCTCAATTTGCCAACAGTTTTTATAGAAGCCTCCTGCCCGCCCCCTCCAAAAAAGCCTCATCTCACTGAATGCATGCACACCCGGGTTGCACCCAAGCTTACCGGAGAGGAAGCTGGTGTTGCCCTGCTCAGGGTTCAGCTTACGGAGGCAGAACGGGCTGTCGGGGCTCTCGGAAAGAGTCCGCGGAGCATTCTCATTGAGAAGCTCTGTGAGTCGTCTTCTCCGGCGGAAGTTGATGCGAAACTGACAGAGGAGGTCACTGTCGAAGAAACGGTGCTTACCCAAGACTGAGAAAAGAACGGAAAGGAAGAGAGTTAGAGAGCTGAAAGGGGTAGCTCATTTGCTAACAAGTAATATCCACATTTTTAAGTACCACCTTGGGTATTCAGTGGAGTACTTGATGAGCAATCAGGTACCCCGATAAGAAAAATTGGTAACTTCTGATATCAATTTTCAAGTTACCAAAAATTCTGATTACCTTCTCAGGTCTTCCCCTCACCACCCCTACAGACCCACTTCCCAGTCTCCCCCACCCAACCTCCCAATTCTCCTCCTACCGTGCTGAATAATGCCATGCTCCAACAGAGTCTCACACAGCTCCACTGCTTCCTTTCGATTTGCAGTCTCCCCTTTCTGGACAAGCCAGTCAATCATTTCGCAGCCAACGAACGTCCTCTGGTACTTCACTGAGTTCTCCTCTCTCACCTTCAGTATGGAGTCTTCCACATTGACCAGTCTGGTGCAAAAGAAGGGACGTAGGGTCTATCATGGCCCTGAACCCGACTGTCCTTCTCTCTTTTCAGAAGGAGAGATAAGCTCAACCAAAGCACACACAGGTGTAGCGATGGACCTTGCTCAGGTGAGGACACCCCAACTCTCCCCCAGACCTGCCCCCCTAACAGCCCTCTGCCACCTCATGAAGGAATTCTGGGGCAAGGGCAATCCCAAATTTCCAGGACCAGGGACAGTAGCCCTAGATTTGGAGGCAGAGCTGGCCTCACCACCCTGGGCCCTGCTCTTTTCTCTACTTCCAGGGGTTCCACAGAGCCCCCATCCCCCATTTTTAACAGGCCCCCTCCCCAGGGGGCCTCCAAACACAACCACCTACAGGGTTCCACAGAGGATGTCCCCAAGGGGGCAGGACCACTGGGAGGGGCTACCAACAGCCCCATGTTTTCTCTTCACCCTGGGTACCACAAATTCCAAGGCTGACCCTGTTTGAGGGAATGGAGAAGACATAACAAGGGAGGGATGTTGCCAGCGAGAGCAAAGATTAGCTTCCTGCTTGCAACAAGTACACTTTGTGGAGCAGTGCTGATCATTTAAAACTTCAATTCTGCACCCCAAGCCCTAATAGCGTGTACGCCCTCTAACGCCGGTCATCTGACTTTCCCAAGATCAGCCACCTGTAAGGGATACCCAAGCCAGGTTAGAAAGTCAACTTGGAAGGAATGGGAGGATCACAAGAGATTTGCGGTGGGAAGAGTGTGCGTGCTTTAAAGACCATTTTGTCTTCAGTTGAAGACAGGCAGGGCAGGTTTAAAATCAAATCCAGACAGAATGTGTGGACTGTGCCATCAGCTCAACAGAAAACAAAAACATCGGAAGTCATTGAACCCAAAAACACCTCACACGCAACAACCGTCTTCCCAGGAGCCCCTGAAAATTCAAGGCTGCCTGACAGCTCTTCAACCTAACCATCAACGCAGTGAAGCCGGTTTCCTAGATTCAGAGCATTCAACACTACTGCATCCACAAGAGGGCAGACTGACCCCACGGACAAGCCATGCTAAATGCTTTCGGAACAGCTCTCTGGTATAAGAAGTCTAGCCTGCTCTCAGTCAGTTCCTGCAGGACTCATTGGAGGACATCAAGTCATGGGACAGAGCAACACGCTTGCTAATTTCATGCAGCAGATTGACTACCTGGAGATACCACCCTTAGCTGCTGTGCCAGCTTGTTTTTGACAAGGAGGGAGGGAGGGAATTTATTATTTGTTCCTCATTTAGGATCTAGAAGTTTTCATTGGAGAGGCAGGGTGGGCCTTGGTGGCTTGTCACATACCAGGAGACAAACTAGGTGATCTGATGACCCTGGACTAGAATCAAAAGGAGTATCCACAAAAATGGGTAAACCTATCAGAACTCACCAACTGTGGGTACTAATGGGTATTCAGTTAGTTTAACCAATTACCCAATGTCCTGATTTAACGACTTCCAGTACCGATTTACCAACTGGTAAATCAGTAACAATAATTCCCAGTTTTTCTGTTAATTGGATACCACTCAGCGGTAAGGCAGTATGTCAGGTACCCGAAATGGTATTCAAAACTGTAGGCATTTCCTGCAGGTAACAAATCGGGTACCCATTCAGTTCTACCCTGGACGTGTGAAGTCTCTGAACCTTAGGACTCAAGCTCCAAAGAGGTACCGATGATACTACCATGCAGAGGACACAAAAGTAGCAGTGAAACAAGGAGGTCAGGGGCCTACAGCTGTGGCTGTTTATTTGGCCAGTTCCTGGATCTGGCCCCTGGGCCCAAAGCGTTGAAAAAGCAAGTACAGGTTAAGGGAGTAAAGATGTAGGAATGCACACACAGGTAGGGGACAAATCCATGATCTGGACCTTCCTTTTCCCAAGCACACCCCCACTCTCAGCTTGTACTAATTTTCAAAGTAGCCCCTGGGAAGGAGAAGGCTCCTCCCTCCTGGACTATGTGTCCCAGAATTCACCGATATTCTTTCCACCTTGGGTGCTTTTAGATGGTCGGGCTGTCCTGAAATTCACTATCTAAAGGTGGCCCCACCAGATGTGGAAGCAGAACAGGTGCATCCTGATCCAGGTCAGTCCTGGTTATGGTGCTCTGGAATATCCCAGAATGGGATGGCCAAACTCAGAGTACCAGCTCAAGGAAGAGCTGCAGAGTCCATCTGCTCAGCAGACCCAGAGTGCAGCTCTGCTTCCGGCCATTGCCCCTAAGCAATTCCCTAGAGTTGCAAGTGACAGCCTAGAGTGTCAGGCAATCTGCCCACAACTCGTACCCATTCTGATAGGCAGTTGAATATCTGAGCAACATCCTGCGTCCAAACTATTTGGCTCATTCTGTGGGCAAGTTCCATGTAGTTTGCTCGGTTACACCATCGAATACTAGATTTTGCAAATCAAAACCAACCAAACCGAAGCCAAGAGAGCAAATATCAAGTCGCAACGTTCAGTTGAAGGTGCCCGATTCAATGGAGAAGATATTCCCATCCGATATTCCTTTCATCTTTGACCAGAAGCACATTGGCAACAATTCACACACCTGGATTTAGTGATGGGTGGGGAACCTTTTTCCTCCCATGGGCTACTATGAAAATGAGTGCAAGGTCCACAGACCAGAAAGGAATTAAAGGCAGGGACATATAGGGGGGTGCGCTCAGAATGGTGGAAGATATGGGAGAGTCCCAATCATGGATCTATGCCGGGGTGGGGAGCCTTTTCACTTTGAAAATTGGTACAAGCTCGGAGGGCCGCGTAGACGTTGGGAGCAGAGATGCACTCACAAAAGAGAGGCTCCGGATCATGGATCTGTCCCCTGTCCTTGTTTGCAGGCCCTCATCTCTGCTTCCTTAGCCTAAGTTCAGGTTTTCAAATTTTTGGTGTAGAAACTAGATCCAAGGCCTGGTTCAGAACTGGAAAGGGGCCACATAAAAATTTGCCGCGGGGCATATTTGGTCCCCACTCCAGGCTTGAGGCTCCCCACCCCTGATCTGTCCTATGGGTTTGTCCCCTCTCCTTGAGAGCATGCCCTCATCTCTACTCCCTTCCTCATTCTTCCAGTGCTTGAGGATTGACATGGGACAGATCCAGGAACTGGGAAGGGGCAAAATCAAAAACAAAACGACAAAAACAACAAAAAAAGATACCTAACCATGGACTGGATTTAGTCCATGGGCCTGATGCCCCAACTAGAGCATAAGCTTTCTCCAAGGTCTGCTGCAGTACATGACCTTAAGCAGAAGGACTCACGTACGTCTCGTAAAGACTCTGCCCCCTCATGAAGACTTTCACGTCCTTGTCGAGAGGGAAGGTTCCATCGTCCTTGCGGAAGCGGTACAGCAGCTTGGCGTCCTTGTAGTCAGAATGCTCGTCGCACACTGAAAGAGGGCAGAGGAGCCAGGCCATCAGCTTACACACCAACCAGAATGGAAACAAGTGTGTGGTTCTGTACTCACAGAGACTATTTAGATGTTCATTTAACGAATATCTTAATGAACAAATATCTGAAAAGTTTTAATTGCAATAATTGCATCGTTATTCATTTGGTTATTTTGTTTTGGTAATAGAATGGCAAACAGTAATAGTTTGGCTAAGTAGTGGTGCCACTAGAGTAACAGAAACAAAGGTACCAGAGTAACCAAGACAAATATTGGTTCCTGTAAATGAAGTCAGAAGCAAGCGATGCTTCATATTTGCTTCATCCCAATGGGTACAAATAGACCAAATTCATTTGATTCGGTACCCGGGGGGAAATGTCTGTTTCCAGTCCTCCCCATAAACATATCATTGCGCTGCAAAGAGCCACAGCCTCCATCTGGACAAGTAGGAATGAAAATGATCAAATCAAATCAATTTATGCTACAACAGTGGTTCCCAACATGTGGTCCGGGTGGCAATGGTACATTGTCTGCCAAACCAGACCATGTTGGAGGCTTCCGTCCTCACCAGCTTGGTCTTTGCCTGGAGGAAGGGGCACGAGAGGCTAATGATATTATTAGTGCTGAAACAGATAGCGACATTTTAAACGTGAGTGAATATCCAGTATTTTGGTAAATTTGGCAGTTATTTGGTAACCTAACCTCTACACTAGCTTGTTCATGAACTACCAAACCGAATTATCAGCCAATACTATGAAAATGAAATGTTTACTGCACTACAGAATGTTGCCGTTACTACTCCAAAACCAGGTCCAGAGGGAGGAACTCCATGAACCTGACAGCAGATTTAAAACAAATACAAGAAAGTGTTTTTTTCACTCAATGCTCAACAATTAATTTGTTGCTAGAGAAGGTGGTCAAGGCCAGTAGTATGGCTGTGTTTAATAAGGATTGTGTCAGGGGAGTAGGGGGAGGGAGCCTATTTCCCCCCAGGGCAACTAAAGGTATAGCCCAGGATACCCAAGCAAGGAGAAGACACCAAGAAAGGGGAAACCTTTCAGCCAGTCTCTTGAGTAGCTCAAGACTGCTCTTTGTTCCCACAGCCGGGGAACCCGGTCTCAGAGACTACGGCTCATCATTGAGGTTATAGGAACAGAGGAAGAGAAGGGAGGGGGAAGGCAGCAACGGGGTTCAAAGGGTCTCAAGGGGAAACACCAGCGATAGAGGCACCAGGCAGAGCCAATGCCAGGGGCAGCCGGATAAGAAGAGAACCCCCACCCTTGGGAAGACAGAGGTCAAGCAGGGACACAGGGGAGCACCAGCCCCGAGGGGGAAGGGGGACCAGATAAGGCCCCAGGGGGAAGAACCCCCCAAACAGGGATACAAGGGGATACACACTTGGGGGAAAGACCCCCAAGCCAGGGTACAGCAGAACACACACTGGGGGGGAACCCACCCCCCAAACAGGGAGCCCAGAGGGGCACCCACTCCAGGGAAAGAGCCCCACACAGGAATACAAGAGGCCACGCACTGGGGGAGGAAAAGGCCCTCAAACAGGAATACGGGGCACACACACTTGGGGGAGGGAAAAGGTCCTCAAACAGGAATACAGGGGGACACACACCTGGGGGGGGAAAGACCCTCAAACAGGAATACAGGGGGAGAGGCTTTTCTAGACACACTGGGTTAAGGGCACACTCACCGATACAGACCAAAAGGAAGGACGAGGACTACACCAAGGAGGCATCCAATAGGGACAAAAAAGAGGAAAGGACCAGGAACCCACAACCATACACCACAGGGACCCAGCTGCCCTCATGGAGGGAGAGAGGGGGAAGGAACCAGCACATAAAGGGACCAACAGAGCCATTCACAAGCAGCTCCCAGCATCTTGTGGAAGAGGGAGGGGTAAAAGCAGTTGCTCCCACAGTTTCCTGTAGTCACACCACGGGTTATATAGCATCCTGTGGCCAATCAGGAAGCTGGGAGACAAGACCAGGGAGACAAGGCACAGCTGGGGAAGGGAATGGCAGCACAGGGAGGTGGCGGCCTGAAAGAGGACACAGGCATCCAGAGCTGGTCATTCTCACTGTCTAGAGTGGCACCAGCCCCAGAGGCAACGCTCCAAACCTCCCAGGACTGGGGGTTCGAGACCCAGTCCAGACAGATTGGATAAGTTCCTGGAGGATACGTGGCCATTAGCCAAGTAGGTTAGGAGATGAAACCTCCATGTCAGGAGCTGGGAGTGACCAGCGTGGAATGATCGCTCCATTATGCCCCATTGGGTACATCCCTGAAGCAACCCAGAGCGACCACTGTTGGAGACAGTTTGCTGGGCTCAATGGACCCAGTATGGCATTTCTTATGTTCTTGGAAAGGGAGGGAGGGAGGGGGGAAATTATGGGCAAAGAATAATGCTAATTCAGTAAAATGGTAATGTGCAGTAAAACAGTAGTGCACGGTAAAAATTGGTCATCTGGTTAAGTGGATATCTACAAGATGCTAACTCTAAGAACTCAGGAAACAACTGGCTGTAGAGCTGACGGGAGGCATCGACAACCCCAGCCAGCAATGGCCTCCGTTTCTCCTGGCTCAAATGAAATGGCAGTTGGTCATCCTCATTTTGCCAAGCCCAGCCTGTGCCTCAACGGGCAACGCCAACTGAAATGGATCCAAACAAATGGAACAAGCATGAGCCCTCCCCGCTAGTCCTGAGCTCTGCAGCCAAATCAGCAGTGCCCAAATCGTGCTGAATGATTTTGACTGGAAAGCGAGTGACAGACAAGAAATTCTAAAGGCAACTGCTCACATCCAGACGATGCTGGAACTGTCTAGCAAGGGTTTGCAGCAGGCGCGTCCTTTTCATTTTTGTTTGTAAATGAAAACAAAACACCTTTGTTTTTTTGGGGGGAGGGCTGTCAAACAAAAATGTTTAGGTTGTTTATTTTGTTTATTTTTCATTTATTTTTAATGTAATTTTTAAAACATATATATTATATATATATTTAACGTGCATCCATAAAATGGCCACTGGAGCATTCCCAAACGGCATCAGCAGCATCAGCACCACTTTGGAAAAGGGCAGTCAGTCTGTGCATGAATAAAATGACCACCCTGGCTATTGAAAGGCAAAGAAAAAAATGCCTTCGAGCAAAATTTAAGACCAACACCCATTCATTTGGCAGGAGATTATCACGCCATGCAACGTCCACAATAACCAGCCAAAAGCTGCGTTTGTTGCCAATGCTCTAAAAGGCTTTAGATTGAATAATGGATTTCTTTGAAACCCTCAACCAGGCTATGAAAAATTAAAAATAACTAGAAAGGTGAGGAATAAGCCGATTTGTGCATCAATCATTAACCCAGAACTAATTGCTGCAGCAACAAAGCACAGCAGGAGAGTTTAATTTCATTCAAGGTGGCTTTAATCTCTCTCCAGGCAGCTGATGGGAGGGGGCAGGATATTTGTTTGACGTGCAGCGGTCCTGCGCCAGCTATTCTGAGACTCAAAAGCGTAAGAGGGCCTTGAAAGAAGTTGCTCTTGCTTCGGTCACCACAAAAGGAGAGGAATTGTAATCCTAGAAACTCTTGTGAATCCCATTGAAATCAATGGGGTTTACTTAGGAGAAAGCCTGGATGGATTTCTTAGAGCTGCCAACAGGCACTCGATTTGGCACTCACAGGCAAAACCCAGTGTTGCAGGGTGCAGTGCTGGCCCTTTAAGAGAACTAGCACCAGCCTGGTTGCAGGCGCTAGTGAGGCTGCAGGGGCTGCATCAAGCAGAGGACAATGCCTAAAGTAGAGCAGCTGTAGTTGGATGTGGCAGAAGCCAGCCCAGGGGTTAAAGTCTGAGCCAGAGCTCAGTGCTGAGGAGATACAGGAGCAGCCCAAGTTCTGGCCCCAGAGGAAGCTTAACCCAGAGGTTGTTGCCTGGGCTGAGAGGTTGGGAGCAGGGGGGTGGGGCTTGTGGAGACTTGGGCTGGCAGCTGGGCTCTGTCTCTCTCACCACCCTGCTCAGGGGGGTTATGGGGGGTGCAGGCGGAGGAGCCGGCAGCTCAGAGACATGTACCAGGCTTGCTAGAGAGCAGCTGGGATGGTACCTGGCCCACAGAGATGAAGGCTGAACTGTGTATAATTGTAGATGGTGGAGAGTGAAACATTTGACTGAATTAAAAAGGACATTGACAACAATTATCTCAAACAGACAGTGGTTTGTGGGGACTGGTTCTGCAAGGACTTACCCCAGGATAACCACACCCTGTTACACAACATCACAGGGGCGGCTGGTAGGATTTTAGTTTGGAGGGGCAGTAAGGCCGGCGAGCCGGTGGGCGGAGCCAGGGCAATGGTAGGCAGAGCTAGGGCAATGGTAGGCAGAGCCAGGGCATAACCCAGCAGCAAGGAGTTCCCAGGGTTAACATCAGATGGAAGAAAAAATAGTCTACAATGCACATCAAGCTTAAAATGAATAATGTATAAACCCCAAACACAGGGAAGCACTGGCAAAACACTGGCACAAGACAGCAGCAAGGAGTTCCCAGGGTTAACATCGGAAAACACAGTCTATATGCGCATCAAGCTTAAAGCAAATAATGTATAAACCCAAAACACAGGGAAACACAGAAAACACTGGCAAAACACTGGCACAACACAGCAGCAAGGAGTTCCCA
>QEPC01009477.1:7344189-7370812 GCA_003113815.1 Sphenodon punctatus | reverse complement strand
GGGGGGGGGGGGGGGGGGCGGGATGAAATCTATTGCCATTTCCCACACTGCATGTCAAAGTTAATTCTGTGTTTTGCAAACACACACTTGTGCACAAGAGAGAGAGATTTTTCTGCTAATTGAGAGCGAGTCAGAGATTACAAAACTTTCTCCTTTCTGGCAGCTGCTCGCTTTCACTGCCTTTGTGCACGTTTGTTTTGGATGGATGGGCCCGGTTCATAGTGTTTCTTTGTCAAGGTCAATGGAAGGACACAGATATTCATTGCCTGCAACCTTGTGCAAAGGCAGATCCACATCACTTCTAAGTCAAGGGCTTTGCTGGCCGTGTTTTCTCCAAGACACATTTTTTGTTTAAACAATGAACAGGAAACCCGTTGTTGCAGGTACAGGGTACTTACAGCTTTCCATTCATCAGGGCTGGTGGATTGGATCTGGAGACTAGGGTGTGATCCTCATTACCAGGTGTGAAAAGAAGAGAGGGGGTTGTACGTATTCAAGTGCTACGCTAGACTTCACTTGATGCCAAATTCTTTTGCAGCACAAGACATTATTGTGCAGCATAACTATAGTCACTGGGTTACTACTTGTACTGTGGGCTTGGAGAAGACATTCTGTACCTGGGATAGGGGGGGTGTAGCTACCATGATGCAAGAGGGCTCAGTTGAACCCGGGCCCACAGACTCTAGGGGTCCAACTCTTAAAGATTCCTTTGCTAGGGTCAGCCTGGGAGTTGCTATGATCAGACTGGCTTGGGACATACTAAAAAAAATGAATGACAAGGAATACCGATTGGAAACAACAGACGCAACAGGAATGCCAGTTAGAAGTAATGGGGATTTGGGGTTGCTAATAGCCCATAATGGACAGTAAACCAATAAGAATGGCAGATGCTCATATGAAACCAAAGTTGGAATAGCAAGTGCAAGGACACTGGGAGCAGCGAAAATGATGGCTAGCTGGGTGGAATCAGGACATGGAAATTTCAGATTGAACTCTGGGAGCAACACAAATATTAATAATGATAGAGTTGTCGGACATTATCCTGATATTAAACCGTTCTTGCCCCTCTACACTCCTGAACCAGTCAACAGCCTCCGTTTTCTGGGCGCCAATGGATGCGAGAGCCCTAAAATATTCCACGTCTTGGTGGAATTATGGGAGCGATAACAGTGGGAGCAGTTAGGATGATGGGGCCTGGGTGGAATGAGGGGTACAAGGCCAATGAGAGCAGCTTGAGTGATGGGGGCTGGCTGGAAACTACAGATACAAGGACACCGGGAGTGGCTAGAATAATGGGGGCTGAGCCAACTTCTTTCAGCCATTCCTTTCAGTCTACATGTTATTCCACCCAGATCCCTATCATTCCAGCTGCTCCCAGTGACTTGTACTGCATTTACACCTTGTGGCGGCAGCACTCCCGCAAGCCAGCGATGTGGCAGGGGAAGGAGGCGGAGGCCGGCATAACTACTGGTGCAAACGGAGTTTTGCCGCGACACTACTCTAAATCCAGCCCTGTCATTCATGAGTACTGTCGCGGCAAAACCCCATTTGCACCAGAAGTTATGCCAGCCTCTGCTTCCTTCCCCCGCCGCGCCGCCATAAGGCATGAAATCGGTCTTACCCGTCATTCAAACCTTTGTTTTAAGATACGCATCTGCCATTTTATTGGTTTACTTAGAGAATGGAGCCTCAAGAAGCCTGAGATGCTTAGAAAAATCTGTAGAGCAAAGAGGACTCCTGTCTCCATGAAAGCCAGGGGCTCCCGCACAGAAGAGATGACTGTATATGAGGGGTGGGGAACCTCAAGTCTGGGAGCTAAAAGGTGGTCTGTGGCTAGGTTTTAATTTGGTCCCTTTCCCGTTCCTGGATCTGACCTCTGGATCCAGATCCTAGCCCCAAACAGTCTGGGCCCCACCTAGTGAGATCGTCTCACTCCCCGGGTTCTGGATCGACCCCTGCGGTAGGCCAAGGGCGCCCTCCTTGAGGTCCCCTGGCTTTCCCGGGCCATGATGATGATGGGGGCATTCTCGGTGGTTGCACCATGGCTGTAGAACTCCCTCCCGGTGGAGGTCCGCCTGGCCCTGGCCCTCCTCTCTTTCCGACAATATTGTAAGACTTGGCTGTTTTGCTGGGCCTTTGGTGAAGGAGATGGGTATGGGCGGGGGGGGTGGGGGTGTAGTTTTGTTTTTAGCTTTACTATTGGTTGCTTTAAAATGTTTTTATGTTGGTGTTTTTTAAAATGCTGTGAGCCGCCCCGAGCTGCAAAGGCAGGAGGGGGCGGCGTAAAAACTCTAATAAAATAAATAAATAAACAAACAGTGGAAGGGAAGGAAGGGAGCACAGGCAAGGGCATGCACACAGAGCTCAAGGATAGATCCGTGGCACAGAGCCAGGGTTTGGAGTCCCTCCTCTTCCCGAGTGCATTCCTTCAGCAGCAGGCCCTTGGAGCTTTTACTAATGTCCCAGATTGGCCCTGGAAGGAAATTCCCCATCCTGGTTGTATATTCTGCTATCAAGCAGCATACCATGCAAGCATCCCAGATGTCTCTAAGGGGAGGTACGATAGCAGGCTTCAGAAATCTCAAGATGACGGCAGGGGGTGCACCATTCGTTACAATGGAGCCCCGTTCATTTTAGTCAGGGCTGATTTTCGAGCCCCCCGAGCTCTGATGCATGCGCAGGCTGCCATCTGAAGCGGGGAGGGGAACAATGGCAGCGCCTGCCCAGGACAGAAGCAGAGTGTCTTCCTCCGTGCTCATCACCACCACCGAGTGCTTTGCGGGGAAGCCTGGGGACCAAATGGGAGTCGAGACTTCTCCAGATGGGGATGGACTGGGGGGTACCTCCTGTCTAGGCTGCAGGTGATGTGGGAAAGCCAGCGTAGTTGCAGCAGGAGGGTCATCATGACCGAGTGGGTGTAGGATGAAAACAGAAACCCCCAATGCCCCCAAAATCTACTTCCTCCCCCTGCTTCCCTAGGCAGGTGACCGTGTTGCCTGACCCCAATCCCGGCCCTGGTTTTAGTAACTACAGTCTAAAACAAATGAATACGTAAACTATATACATTTGATTTCATTCGTTTTCAAATACTTTTTAAAAAAAAAACCTAACACATTTGCAAAGTGGCCACTGGGACTATTCTGTGAACGCACGGCCCTTTTCCAAAATGTCACCGGCACCCTCCCCATCATCTTGGAATTGGGCAGGTGGTCCACGCAAAATGGCGTATACACAAAACGGCTGCTCTCTTTCAAAATGGCGGTGACGCTGCCACCTCCATTTTGGAAAAGGCCGCACATGCACAGAAAAGTCTGGTGGCCATTTTGAACATGTGCATCTTTTTAATTAAAAAAAAATCTTTTAAAACCAAAAATTCACTGAAAACAAGGTGTTTTTTTTTAATGAAAACACAAACACAGATGGGTTTTGAAAACAGAGAATGAAAGAGCAAAGTGCTGACCAGCCCTAGAAAACAGATTCCAGGGAACTGTTCTGCATTCATACAGAGGGCAGGACCCCAGAAATAATGGTCTCAATTTATGGGAAGGTCGACTTCAATTAAATAGCAGGAAAAACTCCCTAACCGTGAGAGCTTTGCGGCAATGGAACACGTTGCCCAGGGAAGCTGTAGGACTCTCCATCACTGGAGGTTTTCAGAAAGAGGCTGGACAGCCACCTGTCAGAGATGTTGTACCTGCCATCAGGCTGCATCCTAGCAGGGGGTTGGACCGGATGAAATGACCTTTGAGGTCTCTTCCAACTCCGATGGTATGATTTTGCAGGATTATTAGCAGTTTTGTTTTACAGGACTACTACTACATTTATTTATTTATTTTTAAAACCCAGTTAAATAGAGCAGAGACAAGGGTAGAGGGCAAAGTAGAACCCAGCTCTCCTGGCATGACAACGACAAAGCCCGGCATGGCTCCTAGCCACGGTGCTATTGCTGCTATGGTAGCATTAAAAAACAGCTGTTGAGCTTATCAGCCTATGAAGAGTCCTTCTCCAAGTGGCTGAATGAAGAGCAGCAGCCAACCCAGTTCCTACTGTATTTCTGGCAATAAAATTGGGGGGAAAGCGATTGGTAGGGTCAAGGGTTCAAACCTGGCCCTTGGAATGGTCTGCTGTGGGTGATTTCATAAGGGTTTTTTTTTTTTTTCTTTTTAAATGCAACGAACAACAACAAAAGTGCAACCCACCTTCACTGTTATGCAATGGGCCTAGCACTGGACTATGGAGAGAATCCACATCAGTTTAGCTAGAGGAGAATCCACACAGGAGACCTGTGAGCTGCGTGAAGAGCTTTGGGAGAGAGGATGGTGTTCATAAAAGAACTCATGGGGGGTGGGGGGGGGCGGGAAGTCAAGACAAGTAATACAACGGGTTAAGTCTAGCTTATGAGAGAAGTTATGTGCAACTCCTTTCACTTTAAGACTGCTTTTAAATTGCACACACACACACACACACACACACACACACACACCTTTTTTCCCTAGCCAAGCATCAGATTTAGGCAATGGGAGATTTAACATTTGCATAAATCAACATATGCAACTTCTATCCTGTGCCATCTCGTTTTGGCTGTCACTGCACCTTAACTCTGCTTTCTCCGTCTTAACATTTCTTATGCATGTTGCAGGGCTGCCTAGGGCTCCAATACAACCCTCCAAGATGCATAAGGAGTGTTAAAGCCGTGTTCTACGAATGTCTGTTTTTACCCACTGTCCCTCATTTCAGAGTCCTGGGGGCTGAGAGGTAAGCATCCCTTTGGTTTTCTTAGAAAGCCACATTGCTGCTGGAAATTCTCCAGACAGCTGCTCCCAACCCCGCTGCCTTTCCTCCAGCCTGAAGCAGCAGCAGCTACTTCTATTAAAGACTATTCACTCTTGTGCATTCTCACAGAAACATCAAGAAGTCCACAGACTCAGATCCCTCCCTATCCCTGTCTGAGGGAGTGGGCAAGGAGAGATGGCCACACTGAACAGACGTCTTCACACTCAGTGGAATAACAGTTCTGACCCATAAAGCCCTTCCCTGTCTTATAGAGTAGGAGGAAATGGAAGGATATATCCTCTCTTCAGAGGAGGCCTTTTCCTTATTTTACCCCCTCCCCCCCCAGTAATCCAGTTCAATTCCAGTCTGACAGCCAACACACCCAGGCAAGGGGGACTCCTGCTTCCCAAGGGGCACATTCTCTCCGTCCCATCTCCCAATTCTATATCCCTATTCACATGCCTCGGAAGGGAAAGAGAGCTAGCCCCACCAACTCTGTTCTGTGTCATTCCGTTTGCTTTCATTCCTTACTCCACAGTGAAAGAGGCCAGAAAAAGCAGGCTCCTTAGTCCCCACAGAAGATTACACATCCCAGGCAGTCGCTTCTGGCAGCAAGAGCTGTTTGAACAGAGAACAAGCTCATCGTAATGGCCAACCCAAACTAGGAGCAACTGCAAGCCGCTTGTGTCAGAAGCCAAAATGCACGGACAGCGCTGAGAGAGAGAGATCTACAGTCAAATACGATGCAAGGAGAGGGGGAGAAAGTTTATACATATAAGGACTATCAAACTGGTCAGACTTATGGGCTGATACAAGGCTGACAACAGCCAGTAAAAGTTAGGCTTGTAACAAGATCACCATCACCACGCATAGTGCTTTATACCACATTCACACCTTTTAGCGGCCCTCCCGTGAACCAGAGAGGTGACGGGGGAAGGAGGCAGAAGCCAGCCTAACTTCCAGCCCAAAATCCAGCCCTGTCGTTTGAGAGTATTGTCATAGCAAAATGCCATTTGCGCCGGAAGTTATGCCTGCCTCTGCTTCCTTCCCTCGCTGAGTCATGGCACTGCGTCATTTTGGCTCATGGACGTGCCACCACCACACCACTATAAGGGTGTGAATGCAGGAATAGTTCCTTTAAGGAGGCCTGCTTCAGTATAGCACCCCAAACTGCAATTGGAAATTTTAGTACTAGGGCTGAACAAATATCATTGGGTTTTTCCCTCACAAGAATTCTCATGAGTTTGGGCCCCGGGATCGATTTCCCGGCAATTGCCCAAGCCTGTGACAGATTCTTGGTGAGAACAGACACACACAAAACTGCTCAGTTGCAAAATGGCTGCCACCCTTAATGAAAATGACAGCAATCATGTCATTGCCATTTTGATTAAGGGCAGTGGCCATTTGCGTATGTGCAGTTCATTTTTTTTTAAATGTCACCAAGAATTTTGGTACCCATTTTCTGTCATGGATATCGTTTGGGTACCCACAGGGCTACCTGAAAATGTGGATGATAAACTCACTATCCGTTTCAGCTCTATTCCAAATGAATAGCGGGGGATGGTACTGGCCAATGTTCAGATCCCAACCTGCCCTGGAGATGTAACATGCTACTCCAGCTCAGTCCCTTTTCATTTGAGTTCTACTGGCTGGTGTTCTCTAGATCAACTGACAGGGAGCAGGCAGATGAGAAACATCAGATGCTCTTAGAATCCTCTGAAATATGCACCCTTCTCTGAATCAGGAGTACATGCATCAGTAGGGAATCGCGTTTTCTTCACTTTAAATGCTGGTTTGGTGAACAAAAGCAGAGCTGAAGTGAATTAAAGAGGTAATTACTTCAGAGTAAGGGCGTTTATAGACGAGACAAAAAAGGCGGCTGATCCTTTGATCAGGCGCCTTTCTTGCCGCTCGTCTACATGCGTGGGCTGCTTTTTAATCCGCGTCGGAGGGGGCAGGCGATCCTGCCCCCTCCGACATGGATTCCCGGAGTGCCGGCTTTACGCTGCACTTCCTGGTCCCGTGCGCGAGTGCGCATGCGCAGAAGGGCGCACATGCGCACTCGCACTCTGCGCCGTGTCTGAACATCAGACACGGCACGCAGAGACGCTGCGGCGGGAAAACCCGGCGTTTACCGATCCCGCTTGTAAGCGGGATCGTCTATAAACGCCCTAAGTGTTCATGCGAACAGGTCCTAGCTGTTGGAAGGCGTGCTATCCCGCCCGCGGACGTGAAACAGTGCAATAATGCAGGAAAGCATGCTCACGGCACCACCAGTCACATGGATTGTGAATTCATTCGAAGGGGGACACAGAGGGCTCATCATTCGTTGTTTTTTTTACTTCACAAGAGCCCATTTGTTTTCAGGGTTTTTCATAAACAATTACCGGTGTGTTTTTTATTAAAATTTGAAAAAGAAATCCCTGTGCATGCAAAACGTGGCCACTAGGCTATTCCGTGGCCCTTTTCCAAAATGGCGCCGGCAGCGTTGGCTGCCACAGATGCACAGAATGGCCTGGCAGCCGTTTCGCACATATCCAGTGATTTTTTAAAAAATAAATCAAATGAAGGAAAAAACCACGAAAAGAGAAGAAAGCAAACCACCGTCATCCGTTTTCGTAACATCAGTCACAAAAAGAAATCGGGCTCCATTTCTTTTTGTAAGTTATTAAAAGAATATGAATTGCATTGCCCTACTTATTAGGTCTTCTCATTAACAGCATTTTAAGCAGATCAAGATGAGATGAGCATCTCCTCTTGCCAGGGTAAAGATCCCATGGGTCATGAAACCTTAGCTAGGGCCTTGCAAAGTTTTGCTCCCCAGGAAGATGGGGAGCATTTGCTAAAGCCTCTAAAGCTTTATCAGGCAGGATTTTATTTTATCTTATTTTTGTTAACATTTTCATTTGACCAATCACACTGCTAAAACTTGATCTTTTAAAACACTCTCACATAACTCCCCAGATTTTTATTTAAAATCTTCTTTTCCAGAAAAGAAAAAGAATTCACTTATTTATTTATTTATTTTTATTTAATCATATTTTTACCCCGCCCCTCCTGAAACAGCTCGGGGCGGCTAACACTCTCAAAAAATAAATAAATAAATAAATAAAATAAAATAAAAAATAGCAGTATAAAACATTTTAAAAATTCATAAAATTGCAGCATAAAATTGCAGGACATCCAGGCCAGGTAGAGGGTCCCAGAGTTGTATCGGTCAATTTTGAAGGTACACATACTAAACCTGAAATATGGGACCCATATTCTCACTTTGAATCAAGGATTTACCCATTTCACTGCAGGGTAATTTTACCCCAGGCTAAGTCAGATGTAGCATGCACACTCCAGGCTAACTGCCTGACACCACTAAGCCCTAACAATAACCAGCCCAGAGCATACATGAAAGAAGGTACCAAGGACATCAGTTCTACCATGGAACAGAGGACCTGCTCAATGTCACCTATCAGACTCCAAGGTTGGCAACTCCAAGGACCAGTGTCCTTCTCTCTGGGGACATAAGAACATAATAAGTGCCATATTGGGTCAGACCAACGGTCCATCTAGCCCAGCATCCTGTCTCCAACAGCAGCCAATCACGGTGGCTTGGGAGAAGCACCCAACAGGTCACAATGCGGGATCCATTCCCTGTTTCCCCCCAGCTCCATTCATGTTCCCCGATCCTGTCTGGCTAATAGCTGCTAATGGACCTAATGGACACACACAGAAAGTACGTTGTCAAAACAAAAATGGAAAGGCTACATCACAGAAAGAGCAGGGTCCTGTTTCTGTCCTCCTGTCTCTTACTCACATGGAGCTGGTGGTCTGTGAACTTTTGAGAATTGCCTCCCTCAGCAAGAAAGAAATAGATCAAGCTAGACGTTTCAAGAGTGGATCCTCCCCCCCTTCCCCCCCTTTAAAAATAGATTGTAAAGACTAGGAGAGAGACGGATCCAACAGCGAGAGGGGGTGGGATTTTAGGTCACTTTAAAACCCCAGAGTCAAAAGAAAGCAAGGTTCCTCTCCAGGAGATGTTTCCATCGCCTCACCTCCCAGGCCCTGAAGACATTCTTAACACAGCCCTGTTTCCAAGTCAGGCAAGACTGCTAAACAGGACTTGAAATTGCCTTTTGAAGAGGTAAGGAGAGCATCAGCACAGAGCACACGCATTTCCCATGGCCAAGCCATGGAATTTACAAGTTGAAATAGATCTAGTCCTTACACACACACACACACACACAACCAGCAGTGGTTTGTAAAA
The DNA here is from genome assembly GCA_003113815.1 of Sphenodon punctatus. NCBI lineage: Eukaryota > Metazoa > Chordata > Lepidosauria > Sphenodontia > Sphenodontidae > Sphenodon > Sphenodon punctatus. The sequence continues at coordinate 7,361,781 of QEPC01009477.1, read as the reverse complement.
CATATTAGCACCACTAAGGGATAATCCAGAGTTTTATTTATTTTTTAAAAACAAACACCACACATTTGAAGAGCTCTTTGTCCCCTTATCACCAGTCACTTGGAAAGTCAAGTGAAGTCCCAACCAAGGAAAGAGGACACACACAACCTTTCATACCTCAGTTGCTCCCCTGCAATCAGCACTTCTGCTCTATGCTGCCTCTCAGTTGCTTTCTTCTTCAGGCTGATCTCCATCCTGGCTGGGTCCACCTTCCCCAAGGGCTGCCTGTCGTTGACAGCTCCAGCTGACGTCCCTTGCCTTGCTGATCACAGCCTGTGAGTCAAGCTTGTCAGCCCTTCGTTTAGCAGCAGAGCTCCTTCACCTGGCCTGTGGGGCAGCTTCTCTGGGAGGCGATAGGGGCGGGCAGGCAAGCACTGGAGAAGGGTGTGTGCGTGTGGAAGGGGGCAGGCCTCCCATTAGCAGCAGGTAGCTAGCCTGAAATTCACCTCCTGCAGCATGTTGCCCAGAGGAGGAGCCAGCCACCCTGCAATCTGATCCTTGCTTTCTTGTTTAACTCTCGAAACTGCCTTCAGAGGCAAAAAAAGAAAAAGAAAAGAAAAGAAAAAGGCTTTGCTGCTCCAAGGGGACCAGGTCTACAGGTGGAAGGTGGTTGAAGGGTTTGCAACTAGGGTCGCCACCTATGCACATTTTTAAGGAACACTTATGAAAAATGCATGTTACAGGGCCAAAGGCACCAATGCAGACTAGGGATGTGCGAACAGAACCGAGTTTGGAAATTCGGTTCGGTTCGAAAGTTTGGTTCGGTCGACCAAACTATTCGAGTTCGGTCAAATTCTGAACCGAGTTCGTCCATTCAAACCTGGGTTTTGGGGGCCTTCCGAACTGGTTCGAATTCGGCCGAACAGTTTGGTTGAATTCGAATTCGGTTCCAAAGTTCGGTTTCGGTCGACCGAACTATTCGAGTTCGGTCTGAAGTCCGAACTTCCGAACCGCGTTCACACATCCCTAATGCAGGCGCTGTAACATGGATTTTTCATGTGTTCCTTAAAAAATGTGCATAGGTGGCATGGCAACCCCATCTGCAACTGCATTAATCAACTTCTTTATTGGCTTGGGGTGAAAGGGGATTTAGACTAAAAGAAGGGGTGGTTTATAAAAGGGTTGTGTCTCTGCCCCCCCCCCCTTGTGACACCGTGGGATCAGGGAGGATACCTCAGTAAGGAGTCGGGAGAGGCTGACCAAGCAAGGTGGCAGGTTCTGTCCAAGGCTACCACTGGGTGCAGAGAGGTAGGTAGGGGTGTGCAATTCTATGTCATTTTATTATTATTGTTACTACTAATAATAATAATAGTTTCTGTAGTCCTACTAAGCATACACAGCACTTTACTGTCACAGATTTTTGGAGATAGATCCCCATGGGCTTACATTCTAAGATAAGCAAGAGTGAGGAGATACACATATACACATTTTACAGATGGGGAACTGAGGCTGAGAGGTTGTCACTTGCCCAAAACCACCCACTGAGTTCACAGCTAGGACAGGATTTGAACTGTGACTTCTCAGGACCGAGTCTCCACTACATCACACTGGCTCTCTAGGCTAAAAGGTTCTGACTTGCCCAAGGCCACCCAGCGAGTTTCTGGCTAGAGCAGGATTTGAACCCTGGCTTCCTGGGTCCAACTCCAGCACGCTAGTCACTACACCACACTGGCTCCTATTCATTTTCATAACTACGGTAATGAAAATGAATAAGCAAACGACATTTGTTTGATTTCATTCATTTTGGTTTTTGTTTGTTTGTTTTATTCAATTTTTTTTAAAAAAAATTTAAATGGCCCCAGGGGCCACTTTCCGCATGCACGGTGATTTATTTATTTTTTAGTGTTATTCTTACCAAACTAAAACAAACAAAAATAAACCAAAATGGCAGGGTCCTTTATGAAAATCCCAGAAAATGAATGGATTTTGGAAAATGAAAACAAAAACAAATTATGTGCCTTCTGCGCAGTCCTAGGTGTATCAGACAATAGTAGCAAATCCTGTGATTAACGACAGATCAGGGTCTCAGCATTACCTGGTAGTGGTTATGGTGTTGGACTGGACCAGGGTACTCAGGGTTCAAATCCTCATGAACTCACTGGGTGGACTTGGGCAAGTCACTCTCTCTCAGCCTCAATTCTTCATCTGTACAATGGGTTTAATAATGATCTACCTGACAGGGTTTGCTGTGGGCTAGACAGGTGGTTGTGAACACGATAGGGATTGTAAAGGACCCTGAATACTGAATGCGCCATAGAAATGAATAATAATAATCAATGGTTGTTCTCCCACCACAAAACAGGTAGTGGGTTTGTTATTCATGGGTATTATTCATATTTTTGGGTAGCCCTTCTAGAACCCAAATAATATCCTTGACCGAAACAGGTACACACATATCCAGAATTAATAATTTATTATTTATTAATTATTATTTTAGTATTTGTTGTTGTTTAGGAGGGAGGTGTCAGTTTTTCATTTTTCAGGACAGTTATTTTGTCTTTTCAGTCATTTTGGAATTTCAGTTCCATCCTTTTCAGCAGTTGGGCATGCACAGCAGTGCTAACAGTGACAAAATGACATTCACAAAGTACTGAAATGACTGACACACCAAGGTAACAGAACTAAAAACCCCACAATCAAGACGACGACAACCACAAAATAAATGAAATGAATAGCCACTGGAGCATCCATTCTTATCCGTTATATTACCCGAGCTATCATTTTTGGTTCATATAGGATATATTTGATGGGTTTCCCCATTTGGGGCAGTACTCATTTCAGGTGTAATTACGTAGTGCCAAGAGGGTCACACTGTGTTAGGGGCAGCACGGATACAAGCCTTTTAAAAATAAGACACACCCACTCATGCCCATGCAGCGGACATGGATGGGTGCATCCTGCTTGAAAGCGGCGAGTGGGTGGGGGTGCATGCACACTCCTGCGAAACACGCACCTCCACCCATCGCCCCCGCACAGAGCAATCAGCCAAAACGCAGGTTGCTCCGTTCGGGGGCATGTGTGGGGCATGGGTGTGCACCTGTCTATACCTACGCCCCACAGCGGCCTGACCACGGACTGGTGCTGTAGAGGGAGGGGGGGTCTGTTTAGAAAAGGCCACAGTAAAGGCGAAGTCCTCCATCCATTGATGACAATGGCTGCCAGGCCCATCAGAGAAGTCCTTAGACATTCTACCAGGTCCTGATCTAGGAAGGTCCCACCAGTGACCCTGCTCGGGCCCCTCCTAGCACAGGGTTGGGAGTTATTGTACCGAGAGTCACCGGTAGGGTCTTGCTAGAGCAGGATCTGGTCTCAGGGCACGTTTAAGGACTTCTCTGATGAGTCTGGCAGTGGCAGCACTTTAAGGATCAGAAGAACCTTCAATTTTAAGTTCTGTGGAAGGGGGACTTTCTCTGAGGACATACCCCTCCATCATTAAAGTAAATGAAAGCTGAGCCACTGTCATCAAGGATGGAGGCCTGTGCCTTTACTGTGTGTCTGTGCTGCCCCTAGCACAGTGTGACCCTCTTGGCACTATCATCAGTTGACTCTCACGTGAAATGCTAGGGCTGCTTTCCAAAACCCAGCAGGGCAGAGAGACCCACGCTGTGTTAAAACGCAGGCAAAAAAAAAAAAACTCAGCCAGAACAATCTGACTGAAAAGGCAGGTCCTCCCTCAGCAGGGACGGCCTTGCCACAGGACGACCTAGGGAGAATGCCCTGGGCCCAGCTCTTTTCTCTACTTCTGGAGGCCCCCATTTTCACCAGGACAGCTGTAGGGCACCCACTCACTCTCAGCAGAGGGCCAAAACATGCATAGGGTGCGTTTAAAAGAGCAGGGGGAGAGGCCCAGAACATTCTACGGTCGGTCCTGTCCCCAGAGATGGTTCCCAATCCAGATTTGACCCACTTTCTCTTTAGTACCTAGCATTGGGTCTCCAGTGACCTTAGCTACCATATCCTGGGGTAGAGGAGGTGAGGCGTGGGTGCAGGGAGCCGTGGTAAGGTGCTGGCGTGGCAGGGAGCAATGGTGAGGCTCTAGGGTGGCAGCCACTGACTGATATGGCACTGGCTCCTGGCTCACTGGTAGCAGGACATTTTGAGGCCCCCATGAGGCTAGTTTTACTGGGCCCCTCTGAAACTTGGGTCCTGGGGCAGTAGCCCTTGCTGTAGATACACCCCTGGTTCAGATTATGGTGCATTTACCTTTTATTCTTTTTTGCCTCTTATTCCATTTCTGCCCTCTTGATTCTTGCATTGGCCCTGGTTGCAAACTTCTCTTCTTGCCCGCCGCATAATCCTGAGAATCCATGACAGCGCATCCTTGTTCTTAATCAGTTTTCTGTGAGCGCCCATTGGGGATGTAGAGGTTTCTGGATTCATTCCAAATTGTTGCTATTACCGTTAAGGTACTGGATGAGATACCCTCGTATGGGGACTGGGATTTCTTAGGATCATTACACCAAGATCTTTGCCAAGAGACATTTATTTATTTATTTATTTTAATTTTTATCCCACCCTATCCCCAGAGGCTAAGAGCGGCTAGCAATATCATCATAACCTAAAACAAACCCAGAAAAAATCCTGTAAAATGCTTATTACGCCCCCACACCACACGCCAAGACCTACCCCTTCCTGTTAAACGCCTGGCCAAATAAATAGGTCTTACACGGCTTCTGAAAGATGCTCAGGGTAGGGCTTAGATGAACCTCCAAGGGAAGGGAGTTCCAGTGCCATGGAGAAGCCACCAAGAATGATTCTCTGCCTTCCTGGGTTGTATGGAGCTTGGCCAAAGGTGGAACTAGCAGGAGGGCCCTTTCGGCTGATCTTAGAGGCCATGGCATGGGGGAACATAATGAGAAAGGTAGTCCTTTAGCTATATGGGGCCCAGGCTGTTAGGGCTTTTTAGGGTAAATCCAGCACCTTGAATTGTAACCGGAATACTATTGCCAAGCAGTGCAGACTTTGAAGCGCTGGTGTAATGTGCTCCCAGCCACCAAACACCGACAAGAGGCGGTCCGCCACATTTTACATGAGCTGCAGCTCCCAAATAGTCTCCAAGGGCAGTCCCACACAGCGTGCCTTGCTGACGTCCAGCCTCGAGGTGATGCAGCGTTTGATCGTTAATGCTTTCATAGAAGATGTCAACATTGGCTAGAAAAATGTGTCTTCACAAGGGTTGAAGCCAGAGCGAATGCTATTCAGTCTTCAAAACAGGAAGAAACTAAAGTTAAGGGAACTGGCGAATGAAGATAACTGCCATTTTATGCATTTATTTATTTATTTAAAACATTTTTAACCCGCTCAGCCTGCCACAGGCAACTCTGGGCGGCGTACAATACCAGTAATGATAACATTAAAGAACAGCTTTAAAATACACGGCAAAAGGGAGGAATAAAAAATATCCCCACCCTAACCCATTCCCCCCACCCTACCCATCAAAAGCCAGGGGGAACAGTCACATCTTACAACGGCGTCGCAACAAGGGGAGATCCGGGGCCAAATGGACCTCCACTGGCAGGGAGTTCTCAGTGGCCTCTCCGCGGCTGTGGAAGGTTCTCCCCATCGTGGCCCCCAGGCAGATTTGGGGAACCTCACGGAGAGCACCCCCCGATGACCGCAGGGGCCGATCCAGGACCCGAGGGGGTCAGGCAGTCCTGCAAATAGGTCAGGCCAAGGCCGTTCAGGGCTTTATAGACAAACACCAACACTTTCAATCGGGCCTGAAAGACAACAGGCAGCCAGCGCAGCGATCAAAGAACCGATGTAATATGTTCCCGGCGGCCCAGTCCCACCAGAAGATGGGCCACCACATTCTGCACCAATAGCAGTCTTCAAACCATCACCTGGGGTAGTCCCACGTAGAGCGTGTTACAGTAGTGAAGCCTAGAGGTGATGAAAGCATGGACGACAGTGGCCAGATCAGAGTCCGAAATATACGGCCGAAGCTGGCGCACCAGATGTAGTTGGTGAAAGGTGCTCCTTGCCACAGACTCCACCTGAGAATCCAAGTGGAGCTACGAGTCAAGGAGCACCCCCAGACTCCGCGCCTGGGGAACCAGCAGAGGGAAGACCCCATCAATGATGGGGGCCATCACCCCCGCTGCCTTAACCACCAGCATCACCTCTGTCTTGCCGGGATTCAGCTTTAGTCAATTCACCCTCATCCAATCCTCCACAACGGCCAGGCACCCGGTGAGACTGCCGGGTCTGGGTCTGATGAAAAGGAGAGGTAAAGCTGGGCATCATCAGCATATCGATGACACCGCATGCCAAACCTCCTTGCCAAGTGGTTGCATATACACATTGAAAAGGAGAGGGGACAAAACAGAACCCTGCGGGTGCCATACGAGAGGTCTCGGTATGATGAAAAATAATCCCCGAGCACCATTCACTGAGTTCTTCCACCAAGGAAGAACTGGAACCAGTCAAGAACCATACTGCCATCCCTGCATGGTCCCGCAGATGCATCACCAACATCTCATGATCAACAGTATCAAACGCCACCAACAGATCTAGTAGAATCAGCAGGGCCGAAAGGCCCTGATTTAATTCTCGGTGAAGATCGTCAACCAATGCCACAAGCGCAGTCTCGGTGCCATAACCCGTGTGAAATCCTGACTGTGAGGGATCAAGAAAACCAACACGATCCAGGTGCTCCTGCAACTGCCGGGCCACAACCCGCTCAATAACCTTCCCTAGAAAGGAAAGGTTAGAGACCAGCCAACAACTGGCAAGGGAGTCAACGTTAAGTGATGGTTTCTTGAGCAGGGACTGCACCACCACATCTTTACGGCAGCTCGCACCCTGCCCTCCCTAAGGGAGGCATTGACCACCCCCCACCAGCAAGGGCCCCATCGTCTCCTGGCAGGCCTTAACCAGCCAGGATGGGCAAGGGTCCAGTTCACAACAGGTAGCCCAGACAGCTCCAAGAACATCCTCCGCATCAGCAGGAGTCACCAACCAAAACTGATCCCACAAACAAGGACAAGGTGGAGCTTCCATAACCTCCAATTGCCCTGACGCAGAAAGTAGAGCATCAAAACCATGATGAACCTGAGCGATATTATCCACAAAATAATCCACAACCAAGTCACAGTGGGCACTAGATGACTCCACTCCAAGGTGGACAGAGGCTGGATTGACCAGTCCACGCACCAGCTGGATAGGATTTAGCAAATGCTATGAGGGTAGCAAAGAACTCTTTCTTTACTGTTCGCATAGCAATGGCATAGGCTCGTAAACTCGCTCCATGATGCAACCTGTCGGTTTCAGCACGTGAACAATGCCACCGTCACTCCAACCGCCTTCTCTCCTGCTTCAGCACCGGCAGCTCCTCTGAAAACCAGGGAGGCCTACGGTGCTGCCACCTGGCTGCCGAGCAGACGCCTCGGAGCAATCCGATCAATGGCCTCCTTCAGCAAGATGTTCTACTGCTCAACAAGGTCGTCCAGATCAGAGGGTATATCCCCCAAAGCCTCCCAGAACCGTTCCGTTTCCATCAGTCTATGGGAGCAGACCATTCAAATTGGTTCCACGCCCATCTTGTGGCAGACGTGCACCAGGAGAGAGGCCGACAGGAGGTAATGGTGCATCCATGACAAGGGCACAGCTGATACCTCCCCCACCAACGGACATCCCTGCCTCAAGGCCAGTGCAAAATATGAGGTCTAAGGTATGTCCCCCCTGGTGTGTTGGGCTGCTGATCCTCTGGGACAGGCCCATGGTTGCTATTGGCAGCCATGAACTCATGCTCCGCACCCCCAAGATCAGCATCAGTGTGGATGTTGAAGTGCCCCAAGACTATAGTCTTCGAGGACCACAATACCACCCCCGACACCAGATCCGCTAGAGCATGTAGGGAGGCCACCATACAGGTGGGTGCACAGTATCCAAGCAAAAACTCCCAGACTGTCCCCTGCCACATCAAACACCAGATGGAGATCCTCAACACCCACTATGGATTGCACCAGATACCTCCGAACAGCCCATCCCTCCCTAAAAATCATAGCTACACCACCCCACACCTCACCCCTGACCGTGGTTGATGCTGCGCGGAATACCCAGCTGGAACAAAGTCAGCCAACATAGGCCCCGACTCAGTGTCCAGTCAGGTTTCCGTGATACATACGAGGTTGGTTGCATGGACCAGGATCAATTCCTGGACTGTTGTCACTTTATTCGCTACCGACCTCGCATTCACCAGCATCCAAACATGGTCAGGGGCCCTCTGATCCATAGCCACCTGCCCTACTACTACAGGGGTGGCATGGGGAACAGATACTAAACACCTGTCCCGCCATCCAGCTCAAACATACCCCCCATACAGACCATTCCTCCCACGTTCCATCACGACCCCAATGACTGTGTGGGATTGTATTCTTAGAAGGCAAAGGTGGGGAAACACTTTGAAAATTGGCCACATTTTTGGCCACATAGGAGGTGAAGGTGCTTAAGGGGAGCATTCAGAATGGGGAGGGACCCTTTTAGCACTCAAATTGGTACCGTGGTTCCAGTGGATAACCACACATTTTCAGGTGCTGTTCTGGGGTTTCCAAATCGGTGTCCAAATACCATTCAACAACTACCGACACCCCCTGCCCCCAATCCAGATTTCAAGTACCTGATATTACTTGAAAAAAATTCTGAAATCCGTGACTGGAACTCAAAATTCCAGGATAAGAAGTCAGAAAATGAGGACGAAGATGGTATTTAAGTTGGTGTTTTGTAGGGATAGAACTCTGGGCAAAATTTTTGTTTCGGTCAATTGTGGTTTCAGTTCTCATGAATTTTGGTTCTTTTTCGGTTTCGGTACTATCGGATCTTTTGCATTGATTTTTGTACCAGATTTTTAATATTGCATTTTTTCAATGGGGGACAAACCACAATGTTAAAAATCCAGTACAAAAATCACTGCAAAAGATCTGATAGCACGGAAACCGAAAAAGAACCAAAATTTCAGATTAATCCAAAATGGCCATTTTCAGTTACTTTTGGTTTTATCCAAAACCAAAATTCCCATCCCTAGTATTTTGGGTAACTGATCAGACACCATTTCGGATACAGAAAAGTACCCAAAATTTTCAAGTCAAATTGAGTATTCATATACGTGTTCCCTCCACCTGATAAGCAGGGTTCCTAGTTTTCTCTGCCAGTGAGTTTTTTGCAGGTGGAAATTTAAAAAAAAAATAATCAAAGCAGCTTAGATCAGATTTGATCCATGGGCTAGAGAGTCCTCCCCATACCTCTTTCAAGCTCCATTAGCAGCATAATAAATCAAATAATAAAAATAGTAATTAACCATTAATCATTCATAATTAATACTAAATAGGAAAGCCAAGAACCCCCTTTGCAAAATAAAATACAGGAGTGGATGGGATGGAGGAACCGTCTATGTCAGCTGGGGAGGACTCTCACTTCAGTTTGCAGCCTAATAACAAACCAGATGCCAGGTTTAATTAGATCAGCTCATGCAGCAGCAGCCAGACACACAGGAACTGGCTAGCTAATTTCCCACCAGAGCAGCAGGCCTGTGACCCTAATGAACAAGCGACTCTCGTCAGTGATGAGTATGGAGACATGTCTGGTGGGCATGAATCCAGTCACGTGGTGGCCTGTCTTCGGTTAGGGTTGGTTCGCTGGGAGAACATTACCCCAGTGCTACAGAGTCTGCACTGACGGCCGATCGCTTTCTGAGCACAATCAAGTGCTTGTTTTAACCTATAAAGTCCTATATGGTTTAGGCTTCAAGTACCTGAAAGACCGCCTCCTCCCTCATGACTCACTGCTTCCCCTGAGGTCAGCCCGGATCGCCCTTTTACAGGGACCACCATCTGCCTGTGAAGTTGCTACAAGGCAAGGCCTCATTCGAGTAATGAAAGGCTCTGCGAGCTCAGAGGGAGAGCCGTGTGCCTGCTAGGGCGAAAGGAAACACAAGTTAGTGTGTGGAACCCGAACCACAGTGGGTTGGCTGCCAGAGAGGAATCAGCATGTCAAATTACAGCCCAAGGTAATTGGTGGCCATGGAATGGCATGTACCCAGAGTGAGGATTGCCCTGGTCTACAAGGGAGCCGTCTGATGCTAAACTCACCCCGTGCCTCATTCCTCTGGCATCTTTCCCTCGGGAAAGTAATTAATTTAATCACCCGCCCCTTCTTACTGAATCCCAGCACAGAGAGACACAGAGAGATTTTGCTTCTGACACACCAGATATTACAGACTTCACAGCTAAAAGCAAACTAGAGCGGAAACGGATACCCACCAAAGATGGGCATACCTGTCAAATTTGCAGTGCCTGATTGGACTCAAAAAATGCCGGGTATGTTTCAGTACTTGAAACGGTGTCCGATTGGGTACCCAAAATACCAGTCTACTGTGAAATACCACTTCTGTCCTGATGTTTTGACTTCTGGTCCCAGATTTCAGAAAAAAATATTTGAGTGTTTTTTCAGGGTTTGGGAGTAGTCTCGGGTACTTAAAAAACCAGAATACCGAAAGTTGTTTGTTTTTTCCCCAGGTACTCGAACAGTATTCTATTCAGGTACTGATTTGGATACCCAAAACAATACACAAAAATGCGGGTGTAGCAGGGGCAGATTGGTTAAGGGAGTCTGGCCCTTTAAGGAGGCTTAGCACTGACTTGGGAGACATAGGGGTTGAGGCAGCACAAAATAACCCCCAATGCACCTCAGCTGGGCTACCAAGTGCAACCAAGTGGCTAATGTGGGCCAGATGATCCCAGGCATGGTGACACTAGGAGCATCTTTAGACATAACAAAGATTGGTGTCAAAACTCCTAAGCATGTGTTTGGCCTTTGTGTGTAAACATAACAACAATCCCAACACCAATATGGCCGTCCGTTGAACACGCAATTTGAACACTATTGCGTTACAAGGACAATTTGCGTGTTCCGTCTGAACACATTGCCAATGTTGTGTCTAAGGACATCTCATGGCGTGTTATCAGGTACATCATGGGGGACAAGGAGGCAGCGCTTGCGTGCAGAGACCGGGTGGTGAACAAAACACCGATTTGCCCCAAGATGGGCTGCGTGTCTAAGCAGCGCCACATGGCGAGCACAGGGCCAAACCAATGTTCATATCAAGGTCAACACATGCATTCAGACATCGGTTGATGTGATTTATTTATATTTATTTATTTCAATACATTTATACCCCGCCCCTCCTGCAAGCCGCTCGGGGCGGCTTGCAGGAGGGGTGGGGTATAAATGTTATGTCTAAAGACACCCTAGGGCCATTTTCACACGGGTGCCCCCCACCGCACATGTGCATGGTGGTGGGGGCACCCGTGCAAACGCTGTGGGTGGTGGGGATGTGTGGGCATCTGTGGGAACACCGCTGGCGATGGGTAGGGGTGCACGATCCCGCGCTCCACCCACCTCCACCCATCACCCACGCACGGAGCAACTGGCGCCAATGCCGGTGGCTCCCTTGGGAACGGGCGCACACACATCACCCCACCCACCCCAGCCCCAGGGCCTAGGGCTAAAATGAGAATGAAAGCATTCTCATGAGAACATGCAAGATTCTTGCAGTCCTTGGCAAAATCTCACTATGATTTTCAAGGATCTCGCAAGATTTTGGAAAATCCCACAAATGCCCTGCATGCACAAAATGGCCACCCCAGCCATTCTGCACATGGACGGCCCACCGGGGCCCATTTTGTGCATGCACGGGGCATTTTTGGAGGTTTCTTAAAAATCTTGTCAGATTCTCAAAAACCCAATAAGGCCAATGGTCGCTGCAGCAATTCTGCGCATGCATAATCCCCGGCTGTCATTTTGAACCTGCGAAGATCACTTTGGAGGGGCATTTATGCAGCGCTCGAGAATCTCACCAAGAATGACGACAAGAACACAGATTCTTGTGAGATTCTCGACCTGGAGAATCTCATCGAGAAGCCTATTCTCGTCGAGATTTTCACAGGGGTCGAAATCTCATTTCACGCCTAGTTGAGACAGCCCAGAGGCTAAAAGGCTGAGCCTGTTGCTCTGTCAGGGGCTGGAGGGAGTCCAGAGAAGAGGAGAAGAAACCAAAGCCAGGAAAAGGGCTGTGCCTCAAGCAAGCTGGGTAAGGCGGGATTGAGCCTGGCCAGCAAGAATGCCTGGGGGGCTAGGCACTATGTAAATAAAAAAGATCACTGAGCAAGATCCCGCCTGGGCTGGGTTCTTGGAGGGGCCAGATCTTGGCAGCACTTCCCTCTCAGGGACCTGGGTCTGTTACAGCAGGCAGTTCCCCCTTTGATAAGATGAAAGTCTGGGGACCAAAGTGTACTTGTTTACAAGCGTACAAATCAGGTACCTGTTTGATCTCTACAGCAGAATCTGACCCATCGTGAGGCTCCAGTGATTTGGTTTAGGTACAGGCACTGTGCTTGCTTGCAGGTCCTGCAAGGGCCAATTCTGGATCCTGCAAATGAGTTGGATATTCTGAGTGTGGCTGCACCAGGCTGCCTCAGCGGTTGCCCTCCCAGTCTGCTGGTAAGCCACGCTAAATACTCCTTGTTGCAGACTAGGGCAAGAGACAGTTCCCCCAAAATGCAGAAGGGGGAAGCAATGGAAAATTAAGCAGCAAATTCGAGCTAAGCAAAACCCTCTGCTGAGTGACGACCGGTGTCTCTGCCACTCCTCATCTGGCCAGCAGGAAACAACGGCTCCCTTTTCCCTTGCAAGGGCGCAGTCAGAACGTGCCTCCTTACTGCACTGTGTGAACCTGGCATGGTTATGCTGAGCCTGTCCAAACCAAACAGTGACCGCCGCCTGATGGCACAAGGAACCACAGGATCCCAAACTGCTAAAAAGCAGGCCCTTTGTAGAGGGAGCACACACACCCCTTCGCCGTGCCACATCATAAACCTTGGAAAGCAGAGCTTCTAGTTGTGCCTGCGGGCAGGTTATGCCAATAGTAGGGCTGTGCCATTCGGTTTTGTACGTTTCATTACTAAAATGAACGATGGCCCGTTCGTTTTAGCAGTTAAATAACAAAATAAAATAACAGCAGGCCAAAGTAACAAAAATGAATTAAAAAGAAAAAAGCATCCATTTTCGTTACTGAAATAAAAAAAACCTGTGCATGCCCAAAATGGCCATGGGGCCGTTCTGCGCATTCACACCCTTTCCTAAAATGGCACCGGCAGCACCATTTTGGAAAAGGGCATCCACCATTCTGCACACATGCGGTTGTCATTTTGTGCATGCGCAGGCCAGCTGCCCTTTTCCAAAACAGCACCGATGCCGGCGGCGCCATTTTGGAAAAGGGCATCTGTTGTGCACATGCAAAGTTGCCATTTTATGAATGTGCAGACCGGCTGCTCTTTTCCAAAAGGGCACCGACGCAGCCACCGCCATTTTGGGAACGGGCTGCACATGTGCAGAAGGGTCTGGTGGTCATCGCGCATGCGCAGGGATTTTTTATTATTATTTTTTAATAAAAATTAAAACCTACAAAACCCAAACATTTTCTTTTACGAAACTCCCTGAAAACAAAGGTGTTTTTGTAAACAAAAACAAAAAAAAAGGAAGGGTGCTGGAGGAAAGCAGATCATCCATGCCAGCCGGGGATTCTCTCTTCTGGCTCTTTGTGCATGTGGAGGATGCTTGGGTTAAAGTGCTAGCATAGAAGTGCTAAGCCTCTCCTTACTCAGCAAGGAAACTTTTTTTTTAAAAAAAAAACCCATTAGTGATATGATCCTGTGCCATTAAATTAAATAGCAAAACGCCCATTGATTTTAATGGCAGAGGACTGTCCTGTCTGGTCAGCGCAGGACTGGGAATTTGCAGGGCCCAAGGTGAATATCAAATGCGTGATCCAACCTCTTTCCCTGTGGCCTTGCTCCCTCTTGGGGGCTCCCTCTGTTGGCCCTTACAGGGGTCATGCTTGGGAACCTTCTGGGAGAGAGTGGGGTGGGGGGTTCCCACTCTGCCCTGGCACAATCAAGAGTCACTGCAGGGCCCCCCGGCTATAGAGAAAAGAGAGGGGACCAGGGCAGTCGCCCCAGATTGCCCTGTGGTAAGGCCAGCCCTGTGTCCGGTGCATACGTTATCTCTGAACCCAACTACACGGCAATACTGAGTGCATCTGATCCAGTTCTAGGATCTCCTCTATTACAGTCATCTCTGCATGGTTACAAGATTTTACTCCACCGTTATTCGGACCACAGGTTAGAGCTGAAACCCATATTCGGGACAAGTGCCCAGTTTGACAAAATTGGCATATTTGTAGTCATTTAGATGAAGGGAAGGTGGAACAGTGTTTGAGTCCCATTTCATTTGCATCTCCGAATATTCATTCCGTTTACTGCGTGTTTGTTTGCAATGGTTACACTGTTCATTTAGGGGCCAAACCACGCGTCAGGAGTGCCAGGCTAGGCCATGGGTGGACAACAAGGGCTGAGGTTCAGAATTAGGATTGGGGACTAGGGCATGGAAACTAGGAAACAAGGCAGGGCACAGAGCAGAGGGAGCAAGGTAGAAGGGGAACCAGGAAGTAAGGCAGAGGGGAAGAAGACTAGAGGGGAACTAAGGCAGACGGAATCAGGACCAGAGGGGAACATGACTAGGGGGAACAAGGTGACACTAGAGGGATCAGGACTGGTTGACAGGAGCAGAGTCAGGGGCTGGAGACAAGATCAATGCCTGGGGACCAAAGAGCAGGTGTTCCACGCAGCTTACAGGTGCTACCAGAAAAAAATTATATGGAAGAGGGAGGGAGGGGGGGCAGAGCAAACTGGGGGGGGGGGCAGGACAAGCTTTCGAGCCACACACGACTCTTCATCCAGTGATGGGCAAGTCAGAACTAAAGATGAGCAACTGCAAGGTAGGTGTGTGTACACAAAGATACCTTAAGGAACGTTCTGGCATTCCAATATAGCTGCCAGAGAAACAAGCTTAAGCATCCGCAAAACAGCCACTGTGCATGGACAGACTGGCTGCCCATTTCCAAAATGGTGGCGATGCTGCTGCCGCCATTTTGGACAAGGCTGCACATGTGGTCCGTCGGCCATTTTAAATTATTCGTAGATTTTTAAACCGAACTGCAACACACCTGTCGCAGTTCGGGGAGGCTCGGTACGGATGAATCCGAATCGGTAATACCTATCCCTACTGGAAGGCATCTATCGCATACATCTTCTAGAATCGATACTCAATTTGTCTTTAAATGCTAAAAATCTAACGAGGAGTCCTGTGTGGCTAGAAAGCTTGTTCCCCCTGGCCAACAAAAGTGGGTCTAATAAAAGAGATCCTCTGAACGACTTGGTTTCTAGCAGATAAGATGGAGGACAGATGCTGGGGAACCAGTCAGACAGGTCCAAAAGAGGGCCAGTCCCAGGGGCAAACAAACCAGGAAGCCAGGAAACAAAGAAATGAGGACAGATGATCCTTCCAGCTGGCTGGGTTTATATACAGGCCAGCAGCCAGGGGTGTGGCCAAAAGAACACAGACAAGGCCCAAGCTCAGGAATAGCGGCAGTAGGGAACTGGGCACGGCTTCCGACAGCAGATAGGCAGCCCTGACAGCTGCCTAGGGCAGGAAGCTGATGGGGGAGGCAAAAACTGCCACTGCCACTAGCAGGGTGGATGGATCAAGGAACAGGAGACGACAGGAGCTGGGGCTGCCAGTCCCTCCGTGCCCGCGGGTTGCGCGCACGATGCATGCACTCTCTATGGGTTGCACACATGGTGGGTGTGGGTTGTGCACAGGGTGCAGGGGCTCTTTTTTTAAAAAAAATAAAATGTTGCTGTTTAGGGTGGCAAAAGCGCTTGTTCCTGAGCCCCAAGGTCACCACTTTCAGGCCAGATTCCCTTCAATAGCTTCCGTCTCTGTCATTACCAGGTCTCTTTATTGTGATGCTGAAGGTCTGATGGGATTGCCTCTCAGAAACAGTATTCCCAAATTTATCCTAAGGCTTCATTGCTGAGATTCCTCCCCTGTGACCCATGAGATTTGGATCTCCTTCCAAAAAACCCAATCAAGGAGAAGAAATATTTCGAGTAAATCTCCCAAAGTTGGGGTCAATGTGTGTTACGCTGTTATGGCAACCATTTATAAGCGACAGCAACGCCTGCCAACCTTTGTGGGATAAAACGGAGAGGATAGATTTATAATAGCTTGTATAAATAGCTTTACCTTGTACAAAGCTATTTATGCAAGCTAGAAATATTCAAGCTATACATTTATATAAAGCTCTTGTTTTCAGGGATTTCTGTAAACAAAAAATTCATTTTGAGGCAGGCGGGTTCATTACTATTTTAAAAAAAAAAAATCACTGCGCATGCTCGAAATGGCTACTAGTCTATTCTGCGTATGCGCAGCCCTTTTCCAAAACGGCACCAGCAGCCAGTCTGCACATGTGTAGCATCTACACCATTTTTGAAAAGGGCACACATGCACAGAATGGCTCCAGTGGCCATTTTGCATATGCGGGGCAGGGTGGGGGGTGGGCAGGGTGTGTGTTAATTTTATATTTTATTTTTAAACTTTAGTTACAAACACAAATGGGGCTCCATTCATTTTTGTAACCAGTAGAAAACGTTACAGATGCACGCCCCCTACAAGGTACCTGAAATAAACATTGATGTGCTTGCTTTAATCCACAGAAAGAAGGAAGAGGAGATGTTGACCTGCTCCCTGCAGCCAGTAGACTATTTGACCCACATGGTCTGTGTTCAAAGCATGTGGGTCTGTGGACCCTATAACTGAAACCCCCGGCAGAAAGCAGCAAACGGTTTAGAGTCCAAGCTTCTACCTCCGTCTCTTTAGAAGAGATTTATCCTGAGTTGGGCAGCCCTTCATCAGGCCTGCGGGCTGTTGGCAGTTTATTTATTTATTTATTTTATTTATTTATAAATTTCTACCCCGCCCCTCCTGCTATGCAGCTCGGGGCGGCTTACAACATTAAAACATACAATAAAATATTAAACATTATTAAAATTCACATCATATTAAAATATTAAACAGGGCAAAAAAAAACAGTATAAATATAAATAGGTGGGGGAACTAAAACATTTCCCCTACCCCTCCCTCCCAAAGGCCTGGGCGAACAGCCGGTCTTACAACTACGCCGGAATGTTAATAGGCTAGGAGCCAAGCGAGCTTCCTCTGGAAGGGAGTTCCAAAGCCGCGGCCCTACCAACAAGAATGCCCTCTCCATCGTGGCCCCCCGCTTAACATGGGGGACCTCCAGGAAGGCACCCTCAGCGGACCGCAGGAGCCGCTCTGGGGCGCAAAGGGTGAGGCAGTCCCTAAGGTAAGAGGGGCCGAGACCGTGTAGGGCTTTATAGGTCATCACCAACACCTTGAACCTGGCTCGGCACGCTATCGGCAGCCAGTGCAGAGCTCGGAGCACCGGTGTAATATGCTCCCGACGGCCCGTCCCCGTAAGACGACGAGCCGCCGCATTCTACACCAGCTGCAGCCTCCGAACCAAGAACAAGGGAAGCCCCACGTAGAGCGCGTTACAGTAGTCGAGCCTCGAGGTGACGAAGGCATGGATGAGGGAGGCCAGGTCCGGGCCGGAGACAAACGGACGCAGCCTAC
>QEPC01009477.1:7302187-7335421 GCA_003113815.1 Sphenodon punctatus | reverse complement strand
CAAATGTGGGCAGGGAAGGAGTTCCAGGCATGCGGGGCAGCTAGGGAGAAGGAATGAAGGCTGTTAGGGGAGCAAGGGAGGCGTGGGAGGGGGAGAGAGGGGACAGAGGAGGAGAATTCACGGACTGGAGTATGGAGGGAAACTAACGCAGAGCAGTAGGGGGGCGCAAGGTTGTGAAGAGCTTTACAGGTGAAGACTAGGAGCTTGTGCAGGATTCGTTCAGGAAGGGGGAGCCAGTGAAGCGAGGAGAGGATGGGCTGCACGTGGTTGAAGCGATGGGCGAGGTGGATGACCCTGGCAGCAGTTTTGGACAGAGATAAGGGGAGAAAGGTGAGAGCAGGGGAGGTTACAGTAATCAAGGCAATTACTCTTATCTCCCTTCCTTTGTCTTTCTTAGATTGTGACCCCTTTGGGGCAGAGACCTGTCTCATGATTTACACTGCCAGGTGCATTGGTTGCATTATATAAATTCATAATGTGCAATGGAGAAAAATATGCAGGGCCCGCATGAAGGGTTGGAGCTAGCCTAGCTTTTATTCAAAAAGGATGCGACAACCTGGTGATTGTACAAGAGAAAAGGCTTAAGTCTCAGACTGAAGTTGGTGCTGTAATAAAGGATCAATGGGCCCAGAGTAGCAGGCTTTGAAGCGGTCCAACCGTTGGGCTGTACAAAAAAGGGGAAATGGGAGACTTAGAATGGTGTCTACTTCAGTAGGCGAATCCGTGCAGAAAACTGTCGCCTCGGACATTCTTTACTTGGTAAGCTTGGTTTTATTTTGCTTCTTGGAAGGCTGCAGTGGTCCCACCTGGAAAAAACTGAGAGGGGGTGGAGTCACGTTGGAAGGATTAGGGCAAAATCAGACCTCTTTCTGATGTAACTCTGCCCCCTGTGGAGCATCATGATACAATGCTAGGGGGGGTGGGGGGCTGCCATGCTTCTTTTTTGACATAACCCTGCCCCTTGCAGAGCACTGTCATGCTTTGCATCCATAAGGGCAGGGCAAAACCACCGCCACACCACAGCCAGCCCTGCAGCATAAGAGGCAAAAAGCAGAGAAATGGAACGGCAGCAATTTGGCCGAAGAGCTGGCAGCAGAATTCACACCACACAGGTATAAGGCCCCTAGCTCACATCTAGGTTTTGATGCTTGAAACTGGGTTTGGACTACGCTCTGTTAAACTACTACAGGTAGTAAAATATCACCCTCTAGTGGCCAGAACTGCTGTTGATGATTACACACGCTGCGTCCACTGACCTTATCTTGTCCCCTTATCCCGTCCTCCCTTCTCTTTTCCATTTCTTGCAACTGTCATTCTTCTCCCCAGGATACGGTCTGTTTTAGCTACCTGTTTGTATAGTGTCCTGCTCATTGGGTTCCTCATCCTTCACAGAGGTTGCTATTGTAACCCAAACAGTGTATTACATTACTGGGATTAAACCAGAGACAGACAGTACAGAGTGGGAGGAGACAACCTTTTTCTTTCTCAGGGGCCACTTTGAAATATAGTCCAAACTCCAAGAATCACAGAGAAGTTGGGGGGTGCTTAGGGTGTGGACTCAGGAAGAGAAGGGTCCAGATCATGTCCCCTCCCCTATTTTTGTGTGCATGCCCTCGTCTCTGCTCCCTTACCCAGAGGTCAGTCATATCAGTGCTTGGCGGTAGGAACTGGATACAGGGTCCATATCCAGGAACTGAAAAGGGGTCAAATAAAATCTAGCCATGAGGTTCCCCATCCCTTCAGAGACTGAATGAATACATCTTTAAAAAAAAACACATGGTAATGTCCAGATCAAGAAAAAACAAGAGGCCTATTTGATCCAAAGAAGATTTGCAAGTCCTGAGTTCATTCTTTTGACAGCAAGGCAGGTTCGTAGCTGATCTTCACTTTGTACAACTGGTGAACTCCACAGAATCAGACCGGGCTTAGTATAAAATGTAACTTTTATTTTCCTCTCCTACCTCTTCCTCACCCTGGGTCTCTAGAACCTCTGGCCAACACTCGTTGGCAATAGCAACCTGACTGACCTGCACCGAGACCGTAATTCAGTAAAGTCCCATCTAGTTCCAGAGAGTCTCCTCCGTTTGTTCCAGACAAAACATGGCACGAGAATTATTAATCAGAACAAAGGCAGCTCCTGAGCACCAAAGGACATCTCAATGTGAACACTTTGTGACAGGCAGGTTGACTTATTACAGCAAACAGCACTTTTTCAAAGCATTCACAGCCTAAAAGAAATGCGGGTCTCAGCAACAGAGCATCACAGCATTTCCATGCAGCCAAAGCTTGTACTTGGAAAGTAACGACAGATTTAAAATAGCCTCAGTGTCAATAGGCAATAAGCATTGGGAGCACCAAATGCCAGCCTTACTACAGAGACAGGAACAGAGAGAAATAATACATTTCCCACAGCAGCAAAGGGAGTCAAACATTTGAAGTGAGGGCTCCTCAAATGGCCTTCTCCACTGGCCTCAAGCAGAAACAGTTATCTGTCGCTATTCAGGAGCCAGCTGGATCCATAGTATCCAATTTGTGCTTGTGGCCTTGGTTAATGGCCTGTGCCTGGAGAATTCTACTGTTGATCCTGTTAAGATCTTTTGTCAGCCTTTGATACAGTTTATCATAAAGGTGTTGTCGACATGACTGTAGGACCTAGCGGGGGTCTGCAGGTCTACTCGAGTGGTTCTGCTCTTTTCTGTTGGGGAGGTCCAGGAGAGTGGTGATGGGCAATTGCTCATAATCCTTTTGGGACCTCCTCTGTGGGTTCCCACTGTCTCCCCTCTTGTTCAACGTGTATGAGGTCGCTAGGAGAGGTCATCTGGAGGTTTGGGGTGAAGTGCACTCAGGTCTACCTCTCTTTTTTCATCCAACCCAGGCTCTTTTTTCATCCAACCATCGGGTAAGCTCTCAGTGCTTACCCGATGCCTGGCTGCTGTTGGGGACTGGATGAGGATGAGCCGATTGAAGCTGAATCCAGACAAGACCAAGGTGATGATGGTTAGCCAGCCTTGAGATCTGGAGGGGATCGGGACTCCTGTTACTGATGAAGTCTGGCCCCCTCATCAGTCAGGTTTGCAGCCTCAAAGTCCTCCTGGACCCCTTGTTGGGCCTGGATTGTGAGGTTGCGGCAGTGGCTAGGAGTACTTTTCATCTACTCCATCTAGTGAGGAGGCTGCAGCCTTTTCTTTTTGACTGATCTGGCCACTGTCATCCATGCTTTCATCACCTCGAGGCTAGACTACCGTACCGTAAAGTGGGACTGCCTTTGGTGACTGTTCAGAAGCTGCAGCAGGCACAGAATGTGGCAGTGCACCTCCTTGAAGGGTGGGGGGGAGACGCCAGGAGCACACTACACTAGTACGTCGAAGTCTGCACTGGCTACCTACAGCTTTCCAGGTACAATTCAAGGTGCTGGTTTTGTCTTATAAGCCATAAACAGCCTGAACCCAACATATCCGAGAGACTGCCTGTCCTTCCACGCCCCACTGTGGCCCCTGCGATCGGCTGGGAGCACCTCCCCGTGGATACCACCTGTTAGTTTTGATTGTACAGTGACAGTTCGCAGGGAGGTGTTCTCAGTTGCTGCCCCAATATTATGGAACTCCCTTCCCCCTGGAGGTTCGTTTGAGCCCGAGTCTGGGCATCTTCCAGAGGCGGCGCAAGGCCTATTTGCTAGGGCATGTGGCAGGCAGGGATAGGGACTGGGGGTGTTGGTAGGTACTTGGGATAGGAGTGTGATGGGGGGCTGGGGATTTTTTTACACTGTTTTTATATGCATTGTTTTTATTTTGCTTTGTAAGACATCCTGAGCCATTTGGGAAGGGTGGGGTAAAACTGAACTAAACAAAAATAAATAAATAAATAAATAAATATTAATTGCCGATAATAAATTTACTGTTCTATCCCTGTCCCCAAGACCAACTATTCTGTGTAAATGACATTGAGCAGAATTAGTCCTTAAGAAAATTAGGTGGGACAAGATGTACGCATTTAGGATGCAAACTGCCAGGTGTTCCGTGAAATGAATGAGATTGAAACTGGAGTCTGGTTAGCACCGAAACCAAACAGTTGGTGGATTGTGCTGCTCTGTTTAATCAGATATCCTCTTTTCAAAGATATGGACATGGTTCAGTGAGAGTTTATTGATGCAAAAATCTGTGGGTCAGGAAAACATTAATCTGCCATAGGAGGTTGTCAACTCACACATTGTGCCTAATCTCTGCAAAATAGAACAGAGGGACTGGAACGGTAAGGGAAGGGTGTTAAGCATATCTGAACAGGAGACAGTCTGAGGAAGTGGGGGGTTTTGCTTTCAAGTTCCTTTGCCACGTTTTTACACAGCTGCCCTTTTAGCAAAGACATTCCAGATCACATTGCACTCTGGTATCTCAAGTATTCCGCTCAACGTAGTTTTCTCTTCCAAGTGTCCATGATTGCTATCATTGGGTCAGACCCTCCGGGAAAACAGTGGTAAGAAGGCAAAGGTGGACAAAGAGCCAACATGCCATCTGGATCTCTTCTAAGCAACTGACGGTCATGGTAACGAGTAGGAGATAAAGCAAAATCAGGTTAGTATTAAAACATCAAGACATCAAACATTCGTGCATACATTGGCCTATCTCTGCTGCCACTAAAATCAATGGAAAAAGCTTCAATGGTCTTAAACTGCAGCGGTCAAGTGATTTTGGGGGTGGGGAGGGGAATCCTAGTCAAACTAGGGTTGAGAGTTTAAAATATGTTTATTACACAATTTCACAGCTAAGTGCAATGATTATTTCAAAGGATGTTAACAGATGTGACAACAGCCCAAACCAGGTGAGGGTCCACCTGCTCATCTATTAGGTTTTCACCCCTCTCTCCACTCTTGCTCTCACTGGCACTGCTAGGGCTGCCCAAACACACAAGAAACACATGTAGAGGATTGTCTGTTTATTAGGGTCTACCCGCTAAACATGTGAGTGGGGGCTGCACAGACCAAACACGGACTCCAGCGGGCTATCATCTCATTTGTTAACACCCAGAGTTGAGCTCCACAGAAAGTTACCTTATGAAGATACGGGAGTGGCTTCAAGTAGCAGCAGTTCATTTCAAAAATGAAACATGCCTTGTATAACAGCTTTTATACGCGTTTAACGTGCATAGAAGTTTGATTCTGAACCTGACTTTAAGCCAGTTGTTGAGGACGCAACTTTCCTAGTACAAGTAACTGATACGATTTTGTCTTGATTTTGGCTGTTAGCTATCTACAGACATAAATTGTGAGCATAGAGGATATAGGCATAATTTGCAAGTGCAAATTTTGGTTGTTAAAAATAATCGAATGGTAAAGAATTCGGAGAATTTTAAAGGAACTAGTTATTTCCCTTATGGAAACATTGATAGAATCGACCTGTGGCATTTTCTTGGGCTGCAAACTGGAACTCTTCCCAGCTCTTGCTGCATTTGGATGGTATGAAAACGGGAACCCATTGTGCTGCTTGTTACGCTTTGCACACTGCTTTTGTACACTTCTGCTTCAAGGCACTATGACAGGTGATGGTCAGATTTTCAGGAGATGTTTCAGCATCTCAGAGCCAGCGTTTAAGCTGTGGTACTCTTAGGGATGGCTCGAATCAGCTTGTCCAGGTCCAAGGAAGTTTTCGGCAAAATGGAAACTGAAATTTTTTGCAAGAAATTTCCAATTGGAATTCTGACTGGACGATTTGTGCAAAAAAAGTACATCCACAGCCATTTGTGCATTTGCAAATTGGACAAAAAAATCTCCAACAAGTATGGAAAAACAGAAATGGAATGTTTGTTCAATCCGCATTTCACCAGAATGGATCGGACATCTGTCCAAAATAGAATCCAGATGAAAACAAGTTTTCACCCCTAGTTACTCTGGTTCATTTGGAACAACACTCGAAGGAAGCTTCTTTCCTTAAAAAGGGATGCTAAGCAAAGAGCTAGTTGTCTGAAAACTGCAGACCCAAACCAAACAGTATTTTTGGCAGGTAGCAGCACTCGCAATCTAATATAGAGGTGAGTGAAATGTTCAGGAGTGTTCTGCACTGCTGGAATATGGGATTAGCACTACCATAATTAGCACTACTTCACTTCTCCAGATTGGGTACAGCAGCCCAACTCAACAGAACTACTTGCATGAGCAAGACAAGAGGGATTCAGTGTCGACTGAGTACGGAGGTGTATCCTTTGGGAGCCAATCTCTAGGACTACACCCAGACTCCAACACAACAGGGGGCAAGAGGTCGAGTAGAGGGTGCAAGCATTATATGTGCATCACATACAGGCATCCAATAAGGTTGAATTTAACTGGTTATGCACCAAAGTACATTCTATGTATCTTACACGCAGCCTCATTTTGATGTCTGTAGACCCTCTTTGTGTCAAAATCCCCTTCATTTTAGGCATTTATAGCAACTGTTTGAGGAAGTGTAGAATCATGAAACAAAATCAAACAAACCCAGTTCTAATGTTTATCACACCTCTTTGAATACCTTTGGCAACATTTCGATGAACAGAGGTAAACTGAAGCAACTACTTTGATTTAATTAAATCCAAGACATTATTCCACTTGGGTAGCGTTCAGATGAACACTCTAAAATGAAGCAGTACTGCATCAGTTTTCTCCCTAGCTGATTACTGAACCATGGTTGCCACCCTCACACTGAAAAGGGTCCATATGAACAGTTTGAAAAAGATAAACCAAGAGGAATAATGGGTAATTTCAGATGTTATGAAAACCTTTCACCACAGTGGATCCCCTGTGGTGGCGGCATTCCCGGGAACATCTGTTTGACATGTACCTGTGCTTATTTCCATCTTCGCTCTCATTCTGCAGCTCACGTTTGGGAGTCCAAAAGCAAAATTAAAATTATTCACCTTAAAACTGTCCCTAATAGAACATCGTAAAATCAGGATTTAAGTGTTGAAACTTAGTTGGACAGTTAAATCCACCCACTGGATCAAGAGTGCATGAATGGCAGTCTGCAATCAAGGTTGATTTGAGAGAACTTCCATGACGTCTGGAACAAAGGGTGCGGAACCTAGCCATCTGGCTATTTTGCTATATTCTCATGGAAGAAGATGCTCTCTTGTAACACCACCATCCAGCCCCTTCTCCTCAGACCAACTCCAAGTGGCAAAAGAGCAGTATTCTGCTCCACTTGTACGAGCGTGAGGCCTGGGTCTACCATGGCTGGCCATCATGTCTGTCCATTATGGCTCCCTGCCTTCCCTGGAATCTTGGCTGCCAGCAAGTTTGTTGGACAGCTGGACCTGGTCGGGACCGTGTTGCCGGTGAGTTCCCAAACCAGGTCGGTTTGTGATGGCAGCACTCCCCTATCGCTTCTGTTAATGCCCAGTAATAACATGCTAAGAAATGAGAGGCTGACACAGAGGTGATGGTTTTCCTTTTGTTAAAATAAAAATCAAGTGTAACTCCTTCAGGCCACTCGATTGCATTTCTCTTTGCTTTATTGAAATGTTGGTAAAAGTTGACACTGCAGTTCAAGTCCAATACCACTCTAGAGAACAAGGAATTTCATTCACTGGAATTACCATTCCCGTGAACTTCACATAAAACACAATGGGAAAATTAATAATTCCCTGCTCTTTGCCAATTTCTGTGTGTACAGAAAATGGTTCTAAGAAGGGATCATTCTAGCGCAGGAAATCACTACATCCTGGTAACAAGTATCAGAATCCACCTACTGAATTCTGTAAGTTTGCCTAAACGTATCGACAGAAGAGAATGACAAACTATCCAAGTTTACTTCGTCTATTTTTATTTCAATAAGGGACACCGAACGTTTGAATCTTGTTTCCTGGACTAGGCAACTAAGGAACTCGCACTTGTTAAGTTATTGCACAGATTATAACACTCATAAATACATTATCTACCCGTGGAATGTTGCAACACTTGGACTGGAGATAAAACAGCAGCATTGTTTGGGGGATCCCAAGAACACAGGAGAATTTGACCAGGGTTTCTTAAAATTCAGTGTCTAATAACAGATGTCAAGAAAGAAAAACTCAAGCAAATTCTAAATCTGAAAGCCTAGAAGACCCGGTTTCTGACTGAGGAATATTTTTAGAACTAAGAGTTTTCCTCCTTTGTAAATGGCACTTAAGTTTAAACACCTTTGAAGCTCTCCCTGATTTCAGCCCGGTTTGAGAATTTTAGCCACTGGTGTGGTCTGCCATCAAAAGATGGCAATTTAAATTAAATAAAGATCGAAACACTAATGCAGTCGATAGAAACGTTTCCTACAGCTTGAACTTCAATGATGTTCCCGCCCTTTTTAACTTATTTTAAACGTAAATTCTTAGAAGTAGCAAAAATTGCTAGCTTCACAGGACTGGACAGTGTAATCCTGTGCAACAGAGACAGCAAAGA
This sequence comes from Sphenodon punctatus, assembly GCA_003113815.1. Classification (NCBI taxonomy): domain Eukaryota; kingdom Metazoa; phylum Chordata; class Lepidosauria; order Sphenodontia; family Sphenodontidae; genus Sphenodon; species Sphenodon punctatus. Next base: position 7,327,023 of record QEPC01009477.1, on the reverse strand, counting down.
CACAGGTCTACCCTGTCACGAAGGAACACAGGGCCACAAACGTGTGATACTGGCCTACATGTAGGCTACGAGCCTAGTAAATATGTAAAGCAAAAGGTTCGACATGTATGTAATGTTACAATTGAGACCTATAAAACCCGAATCACTGACGAAACTCCACGAAATGGAAAGAGAAAGTTTGTGGATTCACCCCAGACGGATGGCCAGAGAATGCCAATGCTAATGCAGGTAGCCATTGCCTACGTGCAAGGACACACAGAAAGCTGAGAGGAGAACAAAAGGAATTCTAGAAGCCTCGAGAAGATGCTAGGGGTTTCCTCCTAAGGATATAAGGAGTTGTACCCCATAGGGGAACAGTGGCTATCGGGAACTCACTCAACATCTTACAGCCAGGAGGGCTGAGCCAAGCCATGGACAGAGAGGAGACTTTGATTTAAACTCTCTAAGAACCAGCACCCAGTCACCTACATCTTTGACTGACAACAGACCAGAACTTATGGACCTTTGTAGGGTAAGAGTCTTACATAGGAACTCAACCAGTATAGATTAGGAATATGTTATATTTACCTTTGATTTCTAGTTACCACTCTGTATCGACTATCTTGCTTATGTAATCAATAAACTTTCTTATCTTTATGAGGAAGAGTCTGTCAACACTGGAAACACAAGTGAGCAACTTGAGCTTACAAGCTCTTGGGACCCCAGAGAGAAAGAGTGTGTAAACGGGAAGGATCGGGCCCTTGGGAGATAAAGGGGTTGTCCCTGTTGCAGGATTGAATCAGCCAGAGAGAGAAAACTGATTCAAGTGGGCTGTAAGCGTGGGAAACTGAGTCACTCAAACCCGGTAAAGTGGGGGTGCGGACCTCCAACCTGTGACATACCCCTTGCAAACGCTCTGCCAGAGGACCTACCTTTTTAAAAGCACAATCCTCAAGCTGCTACACTAATGCTGACCATGAATTAAAACAGATGTGATGAAGGCCTGCTCCAGCCCGCCTGGACCAAAGATTTACTGGTGCATCTGGTCGTGAGTCGCCAGATGTGGGCGCATTGCTGCCCTAGCCCAGGTACGTTTCTGGCCTGGATGTGGTCCCGTGGATGATTCCGGGCCCACAGTCCAGGCCAAGGGCCACCGAGGCAGGCTGATGGCCAGCTCATCTGTTCACACTACCACCCCCACCATGGAGTAGGTTAAGATAGCTACCCATAAAGGGAAACTTTAGGGATTTTCCGTAACAGTGGAAGGGGGAAATAATCCAGGGAAGATATATTATTATTTTTTATTAAATTTATATGCCACCCCCTCCTGCTATAAGCATCTCAGGGTGGCTAAAACCATTAAAAAATACATAATACAATACATTAAAACCAACACTATATGTGGGTAACCCAGGATTGAGCAACCCCAAAACCCCCACCAGGCCGCCCAACCACGTCTTTTGTTCTCTCTCCCTGACAAGGGTGGGGAACGGGAGGGCTCGCTGTCTGTTCAGTGCCCCAACCTGACCCGGGCGGGGGAGGCCCCCCACGCCCGGTTGTGTAGCTGGTGCGCCAGCTGCACATTTGTTTTCACCCCATGTTGAAGTGAACAAGGCTTGAGGATTGTGCTGAGAGACAGGAAATCAACTGAAGATAGTCATTGTACCTCTGGCAAGGAAGCTTATTAACAGTGCCGGATGCAAGGGATGCTTTTTAATTCATGAAAACATGTCCCTCTAGGAATTACTTTATAACTCTCGAATTATTTCACACAGCCCATGGAATAGCTTTCAAAATGGCAATAATTTAATATCCAGTTAGTATTTAGTAAACTCGAAGACCAGAGGTTGACAGAAAGAACCAATTCCTCTGCCCTGGTTGCATAAACATCCCCACCCACTTGCTTCCAAATCACAAGAATCTTGCTGGACAGTCTAAAATCTAAATAAAAAAAAAATATTCCCGCTTTTAGCTGTCTTGCAATGGGAACTCTGAGAGCTTGGCGCAAGTGAAAGGCCTCCTTTTATTGTTGCCTCTGTATCCTCTGCCACAGCGTTAAACTTTGCACCTTCATGGAACAAACAGCCTTCTGTGAATTCGCAGACCCTTAGGTCTCGCCTAGGAAGTGCATCTAGAAACGCTCTGTTCCTTCCTTTTTCCTTGCCTGGCAGAAAATCGCTGTTACAAATTTCCACTTGTTCTCTGTGTTGAAGCACATTTAAATCCTAGCTATGGATATAATGCCAAAACAATTTTCTATTAGAAAGAACCTCAAGAAGAGAGAGGAGAATGAGGTGGGAATTTGTGTACAAGCCAAAATTATTGTTGATCACACAAATGCAAATAAAGGCTCATCTTGTGACAGAAAACTATGGCCGTTCTCACATGGCGCTGCTGGGTGGCGGGATGGGTGTGTGCCAGTGGTGGGTGGAGGTGAATGTGCGCCCGTGGAAACAGGCGCACACCCATCTCCACACCACCCCCCCGGAGTCTCCTCCGTTTGTCAGCTGGCTCTGTGGGCGGGTGATGAGTGGAGATGGGTGTGTGCCAGGAGCTTGTACGCAACCCCACCCACTGCCTATGGTGCTTCCATGGGCGCACACCCATTCTCCCCACGCACGGACGCCCCCCCAACCACCCATGTGTGCGCGGCCTACGTTAGGACAAAAGAAGCTGAACTGGCTTGGTGTCACTTTACCCGGACACCTGTAGTAATCAGGCAACTTTTTGGCCATCGCTTTCTGCTATACCACAAAAAAAAAAGAAGATTACTACTAGCCGAGGGCTGAGCAATACCGCTTCATATGTAAATTACACAGCATGGTCTTCAAGGTACATGCATTACAGGTTCAAACTAGGCAGTAAACAAGCGACAAAGAGACCACTTATTAAGCGTGCATGCAGAAAAATTCTATTTTTTTAGGTCTAAGATGCAATCCGTCCATGATAATCACATCTCTGAAGAAAGAAAGAAAGACAAACCCTCTTATGAACATCCTAAGTGTTCTGGAAAATGGTGCTGCTACCATATAAAACACAGGATCTCATTATATTCTGGCCACTGTGCCAATTCCAAGTACTAGTGTGGCACAAAAACCGGTTACTGGTTAGCACTGAATTAGGGAGGCCATCTTAACGCACTGCCAATATTTTACTAAACGAGATCAGTGAGCTCAAGGATGGCAGAGAAATAATAAGAGAAGATGGAAGAGACCAAGGGGGGGGGAGGGGGGGGAGAAATATTTTAGTCCACAATTGGAAAGGCAATAGTGATGAAAATACAACAAAACAAGCCAGCAAGATAAATATTTCTCCACAATATAAATACAGATGTTATTAACTAGACAATAATCCTAAGAAACCATTAATACTTTTGTGGTTAATTCATGATTATTATTATTTTTCCTGGCTTTGGAAAACAAGTTATTTATGGCCCACGTCCACTGGCAAAACTTAAAACTGTCTCCGTGGTGAAAGACAGAAATGCGAACTTTTGCGACAAAGCTTGCCAATCAAGTGATCTGTGTTGGTTGTCATGCAGTCCATCCCTCAACACAAAGATCTTTTCGGAAGTTTGCAATTCAAGTCCATGGGAAAGAACTCCATGTCATTATTGGAAATGGGCTAGGATCCAGGAACCATGATTTGATGTTTCCGAGTGGATTCTCACTACAATATTCAGCTGCATTGGATAAGATATTCACAGCACAGTAACGACAGCAACAAAAAGAGGTACAGAGGCTTATACCCTTACACAGACCACCTACAGCAGGAAGATATTGAACATAAGACACCTTTGCTTTAGGTAAGGAAGATATGAATTCCTCTAAGTTAACTTCCCCTGTAACAAAAGTTACAGGCTTTGATGTCATGCAAAGCAGCCCAAGTGTCAAAGTTGCAACCTGACTGGCATTTGTAAACTTTTCTATCCTGTAGCGTGCAAATTTTAGCTTCAGTGAAGAAGGGATGTTTAAGGGGTGAGAAAAGAGATTCTACCGATTTTAAGCTGATTTGACAAACTGAGGAAGAAGATCCATTCAACCAATCTACAGATTTTGAGTTCTATTATTTAAGACTGAGTTTTAGTCCTCTCAAACAGGGTTTGCCTCCGTCTTTGTCAATGTCGCGTTTCCAACCCTCTTCACCCATATTCTCTCACCGTTACAGAATCCCTTCCAAAACATCACTGGTGCTTTGAAGACCAGTCAACACCATAAGAGCTCATGTGCAAGAGGAGAATGTCTAATGAAATCCAAGACAGAAGGAAGAGCAGAAAGACCACTGTAATAATCCAAACAAAAAGAGATGTTGGGGGTGGAGCAACACCTGTGCATTCTACACCTGCAGAAAAGATACACTAAGTGCATACCGAACCCAGGGGGCAGGACTAGGAAGCAGTGCATTCTGGAGGCCCCGATAGGGTCAGGCTAGGGAAAAAAAGAGAAAATACTCTTTTAAATACTATTCACTGACTAGTTTGTTGCTTCGTTTAATTTAGGAATTCCCTCTTTGAGAGTTAAAATTGTTTTTATAAAATTCCAGACCCGTGTTAATGTAAAAACTGCTTCAATAAAAAGTACCTTGAGGGCTATTTTGGTAGTTGCCAGATTCACAGAGTCCCAGAAACTGGGGAAAACTCATAACTGGTACGTATTTAACTGCAGTTCTCTCTGCCGCTCTCTCTCAAAGATACCCTTTTCTTTTTCTGCATCACCCACTCAAGAGGCTCACTAGGACTTCCTTAGAAGTTACAAAGAGGATGGGTAATCCTAGGAAGCTACACATGCAATATTGTCCATGAAAACGTGCTGGCACGAACTTGGTTCCTCTGGATTCTCATTTTAAAGGAAGTTGGTATGCCCAGCTCCAATAGTATGGTGAAGAGAATATATCTAACAACATCCTTTACAATGGGACACACATCTCTTCAGATGAGAATCAGCACATGGCTGGCTAGTTTGTTTTTCTAGACTGGAATGGAAGAAGGGGGAATGGAACAATAAGCACAAGGTAACAAGGTCAAGAAAGACAACCAAGTTAATCCAGTTGTGTGTAAAACCTTTTTCGGCCCAGCCTCCGTCCTTTGCTGTGTAACACAGGGATAGAGTCCTACCAGTTCTGATTATCCCACCCTTCATCCGTTGTTGAAGACACTTTCGTAGGCTTCTTGGGAGCTTTTTTGGACTTGCCATCCCCTCCTGCACTTTCCCAGTTGGTCTCCCAGTTTTCCCAGCTGTCGCTGTTACTGTTCTTGTTATTGGAGACCGTCCCCGAGCCCCAGACGTCCCAGCTGTCAGAACTCTTCTTCTCTGTGGAATTGTCCACGTATGTCCAGCTATCGCTGCTTGGAGATTTATGTGCCTTTGGCGGGTCTGAATTGCCAAAGGTCTCCCAGAAGCTTTGATCCACTGCACTGTTCTGGTAGCCTTCCCCTCCACTGTTCTGGTAGCTGTCTCCCTCTGGTGGTCTAGGTTAAAGGAAGAAGTACAGAGAAACCCTATCAGACTTTAATTCCATTAATCTCTTATGACTAAAACAACACAGCTCTGTAAATGCCCACCTCCTTTTCATCATCAGTGGGTGTTTACAGACAAGATGCTACCCTCCCCATGGCCACCCAGGAGCCATGGATCCAAGTGCCCACGTGAAGGTGGAGCGGCTGGATACGTGCTCTCGTGAGCCATGGAGCATCCACTCATGACCATGCACAAAGCCACCCTGGGAAATCCAGAGTGCCCCATGCAGCGCTAACCAAATGTACAGGGGCTGTTTCCGTGGCCAAGGCAGCCATGCTGGAGCCCATTTGAATCGATTTCCACACACTCCACCTGTGTGGGTGCTCTGTGGAAGAGCCATACAGCAGTCACAACCCCCACCATTAGCTTGCTCATTTGAAAACACCTAGTGACTAACAAAGTTATTCTATTGCCTCTTAAGAGGAGTTTCTGATGAAGAAGAGAAAAAAAAACCTGGCGTCGTTCTATGTTAAATTCTACTGTGGTCATTAATCAACAAGAACAGATATAACAATGTGCTATTGTCCTTTGCTCAGACCAACTTAGACAAGCAAGCAAGATGCACGACAGAGGAACTAAAAAACGCAAATATTTAAGACTAAGTTTTAATTCTAAGCTTTTGCTGGCTTTGGTAATTATCTCAGTGCTAATACAGATACAGTATTTTGTGTGCATTCAAATAATTATGTACTAAAACATGTGTCTCTCAGTGTAGCATCTGGAAATGAGGGTAAGTTTAAATTAAATGGAAATTTGCATGTCATTATTTTACATAATTACATTTATATATATATTTAAAAGCTATTGATATTGCTGAAATAAAAGGAAGTGTCATTCTTCCTAGTTAAAACAAACAACAGCTATTATGCTACACTTTGGAAGATGTGCTTTTTGTACATATAAGCCTAGTTCTGTAACAGTAATACAATGTGGCTGAGAATTGTGAATTTGACTAGTTCAGACTAGAAAAGTCTGGGTGGGGGTTCCACTATAATTTAACAGATACTTTCATTATAAAGGAAAAAAGTCTTCCCTGATACCCCCTATAGGTGTAAAGGAAAGATGGATCTTGGATATAAACACACTAATGTTTCTAAAAAAAGGTCAGAGAAGACCACAATTGAATTTACCGTTCAGAAGTCTCATCCGATTTTCCAGAAAAAAAAGTGGTAACATCTCGCCATCCCTTAGTGCCGGCCCCCTGCACCTGGAAAGGAGGGGGAGAAAAGGTTACTTTACGCTGGATCTATTCAGCTTGGACAGAAGTCCACGAGCAATCTGGGAAAGACCGCCACCCAAAGCACGCGATGCACGCCACAGAACACACACATCTGAAGCAGTCTTGCATGCTGATAAGCACGCACAAGACAAGTCATGTATATCGAAGAAAGTAAAAGGAGATTTATTTTTTAATCATCACAGCAAATTGATTTTGTGCCCAGACTGTAAATGAATCTGGTAATACCAACAGGCTGATTTAAAGAAAAAGAACATCAGATGGACAAAGCCTAACAAGTGAGAAAGGAATGTGACAATAGGATAAGTGTTCATTATTATTATTTTTTTAGAAAATGACTTTTAGCATTGAGACTTTTGCCTCAGGAGGTCTAATGGAAGGACCCATCTGAACACAAACAAGTGGGTCACAATTCTCTATTGTTCTGAATTCGGGGCTTCATATTCCACTAGCAAAAAACAATGCCCTTCTCTAATGCCAAAGTTAGAAACAAAATGGGCCAATCCAAGGTGTGTACATGCAGCGCGGAGCGCAATATGCTGTACATGGTGCATACCAAGGAGGTGTGCAATGCACATGCCTGCCAAGCACACACAAGATGCATTGGCCCCACTAACCATTTTTTTTAAAAAATTAATAAATATAATAAAATAAAATAATAAAATAAAATAAATAAATGCACCATGAGCACACCTCTGCAAGCCAGGCATCAAGGAGATGAACTGCAGGACACAGAGCAAACTGAACAAGGCATTCATTTTTTTGCTGGAAAAAAACACTTTTGTCAAGCAGGAAAAAAAAAAAAGACACCCCCCACCCCAAAGCATTAAGGCAGAGGCTCCCAACCTGTAGTTGGGTAACCCCTAGTGGAGCCTCGATGGATTTGTGATCCCCCCTATGAATATTTTATACACTTTCTATGACTGCTGTTTCGGGTCACCAGATTCAGGAAATTCAGGCGTCACCGCACTAAGGCGATAAGCAGCACAGCTTCCAATTCGGAATGCAACTAGTTGTGACAGCGCAAACACCTACGGTAGCAGACAATGCTGGGAAAATGATTGGAGCAGTTCCCCAAAGATTCCTGAAGTCACACAGAACCAACCGTGGAAGGCAACACTTACCACGTTATCAAGCAATGGCAGCAAGAACAGAATTGGGGGGGAAAGGCACACACATTAGTAAGGTTTAGAAGTGCACAGTTTTAAGTTTAAGCTGTCTCCATATTCCTCATTACACATTTAAAATAAAATGTCTGGGTTGCTGATTCTGTTACAGGCTTACCTTATTACACTCCTGACATATCCATTATGCAGAGCCTATTAAAGGCATCGCTTATGTACCTGAAACTGTTTATAGTTGTCAGTGTCTAAAGTGGTTTTATCACATCAATGTTGTGTGTTATGTGTGAAAGATCAAACAGTCCGAAACTACTATTTATTGGTTATTCATTAGAAATAAATCAGAAACTCAAGGTTCCTGTTCTTTTTGGTTTATAAATGTCCAAAATTTTGTGACTGCAGCCCACATGCGAAAGAATATGGAGACTGGCTTTAGCAGTTGGCCGCCTATGGCTCAGCGGGCCTCTTCGTACCTTGGTAGCCAAATGAGATACCCCGTGGGAAACCTCATCAAAAATCTTTCCCTCTTTCACCTAGATGAATCAAAACGTCCGTAGTTAGTGGTGAAACAAAATGATGTCAACTGCTTAAAAACAGGACAGTCTGCGATAAGAGCTAGACACACAAAGATAAAAAGAAAATATATTTGACTCGGACAACGAGGTTTAGAAATTAACAGGCGGTGGGGTAGACTTGGCCTGACTCGAAGCTTGCTAAGTTTAGCGGGAATCTTTCTAATAAATTCAAAGAGCTTTGGGTCAGGCATTATTACCATTTATAAATTTAAGGATAGGGGGGCAAAACTGGGTGGGTGACCATCTGAAAAAAAATACGTTTTAGTTCAAACATTGTGATTTTGTAGGGGCAGGGGGATTAAAGTAGATCAATAAGTATAAGTTCAGAACAGAAATATTTGGACCACTAACAGATGCCTTTTAGAAGCTGTGAAGTCTCTGACTTCTGGAATAGCTAAGAAGCCATAGCTACCTTAGCCCCTGCAAGCAACTAATGCCAGCACATAGGTCTCTTCTACTACTGACTCCTTCAATTGACATACTCCAAAATAAAGCTTATGCTACATTCAAATTAAGCATTTACTCTAGCAATGTCTCATTAAAACAGTCCTCCATAATGTGAATAAAGTTAAAAGGAAAAGCACTAAAGGCAAAATAGGACGTTGGCTGATTTACTATTATTGTTGAATCTATTTTAAAATTGTCTCTAATGAAACATAAAACCTTTGACTCCTTTCTGAAAATATAGGCTCTCTTTTGGAAAAAAAAAAAAGAGCCAGGATTTCTCACTATGGTCGAAATCTCATTGAAAGTTTCATGTAAAGAAAGCAACCGTTCTAGGGCTATGCCTGTTCACCTCCCTCAAATTGTACTTTGTCCAATACAATAACAACACATCTATTTGTAGGTGGATCAGCACATTACAGAATGGAAGGCAATTATACAATTTTTGAAACTGATCCAAAAAGCAGTGGCTACATTAAATGCATGCCAAATGGGGAAAAGATTTCAAAAGCAATGTGTAACACAGTGTCAGGTGCACTAGGGAGTATCCATAATTAAGATAGGCAGGATTAGCTGTTGCCATTCCTCAATACGGCTGCTTTATTTACCAGTCACCAATCAGGGTAGAACAACTAGCTAGCCCACAATTCATCTGCCTAAAAGGAATCTCAGCTTAAGCAAGTGTGTGTGTGTGTGTAAAACAACCGGTTTTGTCTTGTTTTTGATTACTGTGTTAAAAAATTATGTTCTAACAGTATCTGGGTATCAAAGTGAAAGACTTTCAGTATGTCCCTTTAATCATTTTATTTGGGGGGGGGAGTAAAATACTATGAATTCAGCTAATCCTAGAGATTGAGAAACTAAAATCTACTCGTTTTATAAGACTTCTATTTAAAAATGATCTTTGGTCAGCTTCAGATCATGTTCTTGCTCTGAATGAAACTGACCTTCAGGCAACTGCCAATACTTTATGGGCAAAACCCCAACTCCACGGAGAGACTTCAACCAAGTCAGGATTGTGCTCTTGGAAATTGAAAAAGGTGAACAAGGACAGAACTCCTAAAACATATTTTGACACAAAATAGTCTAATGAGCGAGAGGGAGCTGTGCTCCCATGTAGAAAACCCAGTACTGGGGACAGGAAAACAAAATACAAAACCATTTTTCTCTCTCTAAATAATCTATGACATGATGTGACTATACTCGAGTATTGATAGGAAGAACAGTAGAATGATTCTCCAGGAACTGCTGTTGTGGCTCTGCCCAAGTTGCATTCTTCAGCTTCCCTCACTGAAATGAGGATGTTTCCAGAAACAGAGTGGCTTGGTGGCTAAATACACAGAGAACCCCCAAAGAGGAATTTTCCATAGAATCAGAGCAGAGACAGCCCATCAGCATCATGCAGGCACGTTAATCTGCTTGCATTTGGGTTTTGACATTTGGGGATTCACAAATGGAATCAAAGATTTGACATGCCACCAGTAGATATAGGCAGCATTTCCCCTGCTGCTCCCATCAAAGTTGACAGTATTTAGAGACCTACAGAGGAAACCCGCTCAGCTGGTAAGAGATTGAAGGCAGAGCTGAAAAACAGGCAATACCCGTTGAATTCACGGCACTTGATTTGACTTTTCAGAACCCAAAATAGTTTCCAATCGGGTACCTGAAATACCATTTTCATCCTGATTTTTCAACTTCCAGTCCTGAACTTTGGAATTTTTTCAGTTTGTTTTTTTTTTAAATTATTATTTTCAGGCAATTTTGGGGTACTCAAAAACTGGGAAAGTGGAATTTTGGGATTTGGGTACTCAGATGGTGTTTTGAGTACCGATTCAGCTACCCAAAACGGCATCCTCAAAATGTGGGTATTACCCACGGATACCAAATCAGGTACCTGTTTCAGCTCTAGTTGAGGGATAATGTCCCTCATTGCTACGACTGAATTCAGTAGCCAATTCAAAGGCTTGCTGAACAGAGTCCTCCGCAGCACGCAGGAAAATGGCTATAAGAGGGTATCTCACGGGAAAAAGGACCTTTTTAGGCCAATTTGGACATGGAGTCCCAAGATGTGAAGCATATCCCACATGACCACCTCTGCGGTAACATTACACGGACACATTTGAGGTTTACACTCAGCTACTGTACTGATGTTATGAATAATAAATGCATGTGATAGCTGTATCTCATAGATGCGACGTTGTATAACAAGAACTGGAATCACTTCCTAGGTAATGTGATCATATCCCGTAAGTCATTACTCATTTTGAAAAAGTTACCTTTTCTTGTGCAGGTTTGAGAACATTTTCATTTAAACTCTGACCTAACTCTGATGCCTATTTAAAAGCAAAATGAAAACAAAAACAAAAACACAAAAAACAAAAAGTCAGTTATGTTTTCCTTCACAGAATACAGCCAACATTCACTGCCAAGAAACTAGCCTGCAATAATAATAATAATTTAAAAAAAAACAACCACCTAAAAACCCACAAGACAGAAAAATCTTAAGCTTTGCCTTGTACAAGCAACAGAGTGAGCTCAAAGCACACACAATGCAATGCCACAAAGAGAGTGTCATGAGGGAGGGAAAAAACCACGACTGACAGACACAAGGCAACAGGGCCGTACAGAATTCCCAAAGCACAAAACAAGATCCATCTTTGAACTGCCAACAGAAGCAAGCAAAGCCTGTCAAGTAGCAACAGCCCCAGAAGGAAGGCCTCTAAGTAAGTCTGGAGCCTTAGCTTCATGGAAAAGCTCTGTGTTATTGTATCTAGAGTGTTCTTCTGTAAACGGGACAAGCATCGTCAACAAGTGAGAATACTGAGCCGTTCTCAATGTTTCTCATGTTGGCGGCAATATCATCTACGAATAGAAAATCCCTCTTTCTAGATAACGCACCAGATTTAAGATGATCCCATTCTATGTCTTCGGGTTCTCTCTGCCGAGATGTACAAACATTCAAGGAGAATATTCTTTACTGGATCACGCTGTAGATTTAAATCAAACCTGCGTCTCACAAGGGCCAACAGATGCTGCAGACAAAGGGGACCCCCCCCCCGTGACCCTCTTGGTAGCAATCTGCCCAACTGTGCACAACTCTCTCTCCCTCTCTCTCTGGAAAGAATACCCTTCCAATACCCGCTGTGATCTTGTTATTTTTGGTCAGCAAAGCCTCATTAATTGCATCTCGTGACAAGAAACTGTATTAAATAATGGAGAAAGGCAATGCCCATGTAAATGGCTATAAAACATGGTTCAAAAGCCCATGTAAGGCTTTGTGCTGGTGATGGGCATCCCCACCCTCTGTGTCTGTTTATAAAATGGGCTAGCAAACAAAGCATATTAATAGCATATCTACAATTCCACAAAAGTCAATGTGGTTGCTGGCCAAAAAAAAAAAAAAAAGTTGGCTCAAGATTGCTTGTTATGGACAGCGAAGAAAGGGATTTACTTATTAAAAATTCCACGCTGTTCTGCCCTTTTAATCAAGCACTCCTGCCAAACTGATTTTGCGACCTCATTTTTGTCTGGTACAGTTTTGCATCGTTGTAAGTTTTGGGCTCTCTAGCACAGAAGCCTTCTGCCTCGGTTTCTAGACAGAACTTCACCGTTTCCCCACGAATGAAGTCTTCGGTTAGGCATTTTTCACTCAACTCTGGCTTCAAGTGCTGTTCTGCTTAAGTATGCGTCGCTCCCAAATCCCACGTATCAGTCGTGACCCCACGTATCATCGGCACTAAACATAGGCTATCCTCTAACACACTAGCGCAGGGATGGGGAATTCCAAATGCGAACCCAAAAGGGGGCCCGTGGCTAGTTTATATTCAGTTTCTTTCCTGTTCCTGGATCTGGCCCCTGGATCCATTTCCTACCCCCAAACACTAGAAGACTGAGCCCAGGGGAAAGGAGTAGAGATGGGAGCACGCACCGAAGCACACCCATCCGACTCCTTTGTGGCCGTCAGAGCTTTTTAAAAGTGGCCCTTGGGGAGGGAAAAGGTCCCCCACTCTTGTAAGTAGACAACTCAACTGGATCTCTTTCCTGATTTCACTTATTTAAAATATGCTTGAAGAGACATTACAGTATGATGTACACAACAAAAGTGACTGGACTGAAAGAGGAAATAAAAAAGGCAAGGACAGCTGGAGAGCAAGATGCACAGGTCAGCACAAAGAGTGACAAAGCATCCATGCACGAGAGGAGATTGGGAGGGCTTTACCGGCTCCGGCTGTTGCTTGTTGCCCCAAAACTTTACCCAGACAGCACAAGAGAAAGAGAGAGCAAGGAAGGTAGGAGAAGCAGCTTTTAGCAAAACGGTTGAAGCATTTTATTTTTCAGGCGAGTTAAAATAGCATGACGCTTTTCTAACGCCAGCCTCTACTGACAAGACGAACACAGAGTCAAGAGCCTGTTTAGCGTCCAATGGCCAAATTCAAATGCAGTCACGGTTCAGTTAACCAGACTGGAAGTGTGAGCTAGGAAGCCAATTTTTCCCCTCTCATTAATGGGGACTTGGGAAGAGGAAGAGAGCAGTGCTGCTGAGGTGCTTGTCAGTAGATCTGATGAGTTACTAGTCAGTATTGTATTTAAGTACAGACGCCTCTATGGATGCCACATTCTAGGCGGGGGGAAGGCTTTAAATGTGAAATCATGGCTTCTGGGAAAGGAGGCACTGGAGAAAAACCTATGTAACATTAAAGCCTTGTCATGCAACCCCAGGGGGTAAATAGCTTTAGGTGCTACGGTACGGTTCACATTTATTTCCTGTTAAACGACAAACACACGAACCGGAAGGTAGCCTGCTATGCAGACCCAGATCTGTCACTATCTGAGCCAGTGTTGCCTGGCAGATAAATGTTAGACTTAGACCTGGAAGACTAGGGTTCAAATCCGGATCTTAGCTATAAGCTCACTGGGTGGCCTTGGGCAAGTCACTATCTCTCAGACTCAGTTTGCCATCTGTAAAATTGGAATAATTGATCTACCTCGCAGGGTTGTTGTAAGGGCAAACCAGAAAAAGATTGAACATTGAAAGAGCTACATTATTATTTATGATTTCAGTTATATAGTGCCAGCAATGTACCTAGCACTGTACAATCAATAGTTACAGACAGGTCCCTCCCACAAGGTGCTTGCAATCGATAAATGACCACCACCACCACTTTCCCAGCTGGACACCAAAATGTCTCATGGATTTCAGGACCTGGCGTCGAACTACATTGCGTACATTAGGCCAATACTATAATCTTGTGTCTCAGAGAGCAAAACCTTCCCTGCTCTACATGTTGGAGTCTATGGCCCCAATCCAAGGTCTGTGTGCACACAGGATGCCCCCTGTAAAGCCCCCAGCCTCCCGCCTGTGCCACCACTTTAGCCTCCTGCCTCTCCTTCTCCTGGGTGGCGGCACAGTTGGGAGGTGGGGGACTTTGCTGGGGCACCCTGCATGTGCAAGTCTACCTTTGGACCCCTTACATCGGGGCCACTGTAACCTCATCTAGAATCTAAACACTAACACATGAGGAGTGATATCACACAGGAAACTCCAGTCACAAAGCCCATTTTTTACTTCCCAATTTGGGATTTTCAGCACTGTTAAATGCAAACAAATTGCGTGTACGTCAAGATGAAATTCAAGTTTGACAGCCCCGTTTAATCTCAGCATAAAAAGAAAATGGTCCATTTCAAATCTGAAATTGCTGCCAGTTTACAGAAAAGCAGGTTACTTCAATAATCATTTTCCAACCTAAATCAATTTCAGTTCATTACAAGGGAATAACAGTCTATTAGGACAGCTACTTAGAGATTGTATTGAAAACCCAGACAAGCATATATCTTTGAAGATAAATCATGCTAAAATTTCATTAAAGATCGTAACATTGCAGACAATTGGTGGCAGCAAACCAATTAGAACTGCAGAGTAGCAAACGGGCATATCCCTTATTCATAAAAATAAAAATCTGATTCATTTGCTTTCTCATTGGCGTGAGTACAGGATGGTTTGACCGCAATGCCTCTGGGAATGGAACCTGGTAGCTCCTTTGTCATTGTGGATTCAGTTACACAGGTGCAAATATACAGCCACTGAGGATATACATGGTTTCCTAAAAAGCAGATCCAAGAAAATTCACAGCAGAGATTCTTTATAAAGCCCAGTTGCTAAAAACATGGCACCGAACTACTTGCTATAGTCACCTTTTGGGTTGCTTGGGATCCAAATTTGGTAGCCTGCAAGACAGAAACAAAAATATTAGTTGTTTAGAACTGAAATTCCCCCTCACCAATCAAAAAGCACATTTTGACAAACTCTCTCTTACAACGTCAGCCGTAGCCTCTTCAAAGCGAGGCATGCCTTTCCATGAACTGTAAGCAGTTCATGTTACGCACGAGAGCCCTTTGACGTAAGCACTTGCACAGACAGATAAAACGGTCACGCGTGTCTAGATGACTTCAGTCAATTTTTAAAAAGAGGTTCTTTAAGTCCCGCTGCTAATTTTCACTTGAGACTTAGGCATTTTTTGAGTTTTCTATCCAACCCTTCCCTTCAAAAGTCTCTTAGCCAAAGTGCCAAATCCATTTTAAAAACAGGACCCTTAGTTTTTAGGGTCGAGTCTTAGAAGCTTAAGTGCTATTTTCAAATGCCACTTTTGAAAATAGGACCTAGGCACTTTCAGCAAGTACTGCCAGGTGACATTTTCAAGGCTGTCCCTTTTTGGCAGTGTCTTTCTCCTACAACAAAGATTTTCAGGGGCTTTACAGCTACCATTGCCTGAGGAACTTTCACTATGAATTCCTAGATTTTGGAGTAAATCTATTGAACTAAAACTGCAGGAAACAAAGTCAGTCCAAATCAGCAAAACGTATTTATAGCTCAGTTGTATATTTTCTGCTGAAGATAGTAACTTGGCTTCCAAAACTCTGGGCACAAACACAAAATATGGAGAAGATACAGCAAGTGGGATCGACGTCCAAACGGGAAATCCTCATGACTTCATGGAAGGGATGGGCTTATAAGTTAGGATGCGTTAGGATTCAGGAACTGTGGGAGGAGCACCCAAGCAAATTAGGAGCCCAGCTCTCACTGCAAATTAACGGGAATGAGGCACCTAAATTACAAGGGATGCGTCTGAAAATTCAAATCCAATTGAGATCGTGAGGCACTTTGTGTGTCAGCGAGAGGAGGGGCAATTTTGTATTCCACTATGGGGTATTTGATATAGATGGCTCTGTCTTGAGAGGTTCTTGGTTCAGGCATGCGTCTTTGGCAGCTATTGGTTTTTTTTAAAGGGCACTTTTGGGTGGTTGAGAGACTATGCTGCAAGATGAGAAACACAGATGCCCACAAGGATGGAAGAGGCAGAGAAGTTATTCCAGGCCATTTCATCCTGTTGTGATGACAAGGCAGGAACATGTGTGTAAGGTAGCAACTGTGGCACAGAAATGGATCTGTCCCACTGGCTGGAGCATGCTTTGGATGGAGCATGGTGTGGACAAACACAGACCCCACCCCTCTGATTCAGGCAGCTGAATCCAAGGTCATAGAGATCACGGATCATGTTTTAACCACTGGCATTACTGGGAACTACTTGTGCACAGCAAAAGAGGGAAGAGACTCCTAAAGGTAGATCGAATGTCTTAAGATAATTTTAGCTCTCAACCATTAGCCAGTCCTCAATCTCCAAGGATGTCATTGCTTCACCTTGCTCTACCTGCTTTCGTAACAAAATAAAAGGTTAACAAAGAACAGCTCCCTGCTGTCATCTGAAAAATAAAGACAAAATTCAAGTCCCTAGCACTGAAAAAACAATCTTAACAGCACCAGTCTTTTCAATTCTGTTCAAAGGAACTGCATGCATATATTTGGAAATAGATATGCTGGAGTTCAAAGGGGGAAATATGCTGAATTTGATTAGACCTCCAGATGGTTTTTTTAAAAAGTTGTTTCTCACTGACAGTTTTGAAGATCTTGGATCCCTCAATATCATAGTTAAAAACCGAGCGAATGGTGAACTTTGCACTAAGGGGAAAAATGGCAAAGCTTTTTTATGAGTTGCACACATAAAGCTGCGTGAATAGACCGGTACAGAATAATATGCAGAACTTGGTACACTTACTACATAGAACATTTGAGAGCTTTACTTAGGTTATAGGCTGGTTGGGTCCTTTTAAAAGAAAAAGAAAAAAAGTTCTCCACACTGCATTGAACAAGTACCACGTTGTACGTGACTGAGTGCACACACAGCGGCAGGGTAGAAAGTCAAAGTTCCTTTCTGCTAATTTGTTTTTTTTTTTTTTAAAAAAGACAAATCTATTCCACAGACCAAATAAAATGAAGTGAAGAACTCCCTTAGTTCTGGGTGATCAGATTGTTTTTACTTACACCCTCTTTCGCTGCCGAAGCAATTTTGCTGGCTCCGGTTGTGAAACTGCTCCACCCCTGAAAGGAAAGTAGAGAGGTACTCATTTTGTTTTGCAGTTAGATGCGTTAAATAGTCAATATGCTCTATAGGCAAGAAGTCCCGTAGCCTTAAAAGATGGTGCAAATTGTGACAGGTTTATCAGCAAAAGTCCACTCAACTTGTGCGTGTTTTCAGACAAGCGCATTACCCACTGGTTGCCATGGATAACCAGAGGGTAACGGGTGGGGAGGCGCTTGTCTGAAAACATCCTGTGAAAGCATTGCTGTGAATGTTCCTTTTTCTCTTGACCATTCCAGTGCAACAAATCCCATCCTCAGATTGCAAACACAAACAGACACACACACAAAAGAGCTTTAAAATCCTTTCAAGGGATTTCTCTTTATACCTCAAAGAAACAAGAAAGAGATGCTGCTAGGTTCCAACCCCACCCCCCACACTTTTGCAGGTCACCTTCAAGTAATTGTTGTTAAGCTCTATGGCACTGGCATGACTTCTTAACCGGTTGAGAACGACTCAAGAACAGGCA
This sequence comes from Sphenodon punctatus, assembly GCA_003113815.1. Lineage (NCBI taxonomy): Eukaryota > Metazoa > Chordata > Lepidosauria > Sphenodontia > Sphenodontidae > Sphenodon > Sphenodon punctatus. The sequence continues at coordinate 7,309,208 of QEPC01009477.1, read as the reverse complement.
TGTGGCTAAGACGTCCCTCTAATGATGCCCTATAACAGCAGTTATGTCATGTTGGAAAGGAAAATTGGGCACTTACCTCCTGAATTTTCCTTCTGCTGGGGGTCCTCCTGGACGGTCAACCATAACACTAGGGTAGATCCCGCCAACGTCCAGTAGGAGGCAGACAATGATTTTTCATCCTTGGGGACTCAGGGATCTTCCTTTCCCCAGAGTATTTCAGCCTTTTGAACTGTCTAAGAACTTGCTATTAACGACAAATAACTAATGCATTGTCAACAGAATTATGAGAATAATATGAAAAACATCAATGAGCCCTAAGCTCTATGAGAATAATAAATTCTCTTTACACCTCTTACGCCTGACAGTCTAGGCAACTGGCAATACAAACGTAAAACTCCAGATTCCTCCAATCTGTACCCCCCCAGAATTACTCTTCATTCCGGGTGGGTTTTGGCTGTCCAGGAGGACCCCCAGCAGAAGGAAAATTCAGGAGGTAAGTGCCCAATTTTCCTTTCTCTCTGGGGGTCCTCCTGGACGGCCAACCATAACACTAGGGACTTCCCCAAGCGGTGTCCCTCCCACTTATATTCACTCTCAGTATTATGGGAAGGGATCAATGAAGAGTCTTAAGGCCTGACCTCTACAACCCTTACAGAACAGCCTGTAAGACCCTTCTCCCAAAAGCTGCTTCAGCTGACTCATGGAGAGGGAGTTTATAGTGCCTCGTAAAGGAATGTAACGAGGCCCATGTAGCCGCCCTACAGATCTCTCCATAAGGAGCGGCATTCCTGAAAGCTTGTGTGGTTGCTGCCCCTCTTAAGGAATGGGCAAAAATTCCTTCTGGAGGAACCTTTCCTTTAGCCCTATATGCTTCCTTGATGCACAGAGTCAGCCATCGGGCAATGACTGACTTTGACGCCTTCCTTCCCCTATTCTGTACCCCGTAAGATACAAACAGTGCCGTAGATCTTCGGAACGGCGCTGTTCGTTTCAAGTAAATTTTTAGGGCCCTGGAAACGTCCAGGGTATGCCAGATCTTTTCTTTTTTATGGGAAGGATTTGGGCAGAACGAGGGAAGAATTACTTCCTGCTCCCTGTGAAATAAGGAGTTCACTTTAGTAAGGAAGGAAGGGTCAAGTCTGAGGGAAACTGACGATTCCCTAAACACGCAAAGGTGAGGTTCTATTGAAAGGGCCCCCAGCTCAGAGATCCTCCTAGCCGTCGTGATACCTATCAGGAAGGCTATTTTTAGAGATAGGTAGTATAAAGATACCTCTTCAAGAGGTTCAAAGGGTATGTCTGTCAAAGCGTTGAGGAGCAGATTTAAATCCCAGGAGGGGAAACGGTGACTCACGGGTGGAGAGATGAGTCTAGCTGCTCTAAGGAAACGTATAATGTGAGGGTGTCTGGATATCCTTTCCCCCCTCACTGTACCTATCACACTCCCTATAGCGGCCACCTGTCTTTGTAGTGTATTGGGCTTTAAGCCCCTATCCAGGCCCGTCTGAAGAAACTCCAAAATTACTCTAACTGAGGCCTTGTCTGGACGCAAGCCTCTCTCCTGGCACCATCCCGCAAAACAAGCCCATGTGCTTTGATAAATACGTTTGGTTGCCGGACGCCTAGCCTGAAGCATGGTGTTTAAGACCTGTTGAGAGTAGCCTAGTTTTCTGAAGGCTTCCCTCTCAATTTCCATGCTGTTAGTTTTAAGCCTACGGGGTCCGTGTGACTGACGGGCCCCTGAGTTAGCATGTCCTGTCTGTAGGTGAGGCTGAGTGGTGTGTCCATTGTTAGATCTAGCAGATCTGCAAACCACGGACGTCGTGGCCAATATGGAGTCACTATGATCATCTCTGCTCCCTCCCTCTTGGCTTTTGCTATTGTCCTGTGGATCAGAGGGAACGGTGGAAAAGCGTATAGGAGTCCTTGCGGCCACATCCGGTTCAGGGCGTCGAAGTCTTCTGACAGAGGATGGGGAAATCTGGTCATGAACCTTCTTGTTTTTGTGTTGACTGGGGATGCGAAGAGGTCCATCACCGGCATCCCGAATTCCCTGACTATTTCCTGGAAAGTTGATGGATGTAACGCCCATTCTCCCGGATCCAGCGTCTTGCGGCTCGGCCAGTCGGCTTGGGTGTTCTTTATCCCTGGTATATGTATGGCTCTTAAGGACTTCAGGTTCGTTTCCGCCCATCTGATCAGTAGCGATGCTTGTTGATGGAGTGCCGACGATCTCGACCCTCCTTGATTGTTTATGTACGCTTTTGCTACGTTGTTGTCTGTGTAGACAGTTACGTGCCTTCCCTTGATCAGTGGGGCTAGGTCCCTCAGAGCCAGATATGTTGCTCTTAGTTCGAGCCAATTTATGTGGTGGCTCCTTTCCCACTTCAGCCATTTTCCTTGAACCGCTCTGTTTTGAGCGTGTGCCCCCCATCCTTGGAGGCTCGCGTCTGTTGTTACCGTCACCCCCTCTGGGTCCATCAAGGGGGTCCCCTTGCTGAGCCTCCCCTTGAGAGACCACCATTGGAAGGATGCTTTGACTGATCTCGGCACTACCACCCAGGGGTTGTCCCCCTGTGTGAGGGGGTCCTGCCAAGGTCTCAAGAGTTGCTGAAGGGGCCTGGTGTGAAATCTGGCCCATCTCACAATGTTCATGCATGAGATCATGCTGCCCAGGAGACTGGCTAGTTCCTTTAGTCGGGACTTGTTTTTTGATACCACCTGCTGGATCAGGTCTATTAGATTCTGGCGTCTCTGCGTGCTGAGGCAAATCTCGTATGATCTGGTGTCTATTACTACTCCCAGGTGTTCGAGAGACTGGGATGGGCTCAGATGACTCTTCTTGAAGTTTATTACAAACCCATGATCTTGGAGGTAGGATATCACCCTGGTCGTATTCCTCAGTGCTTGGTCGTACGTCGGTGCTCTTATTAATATATCGTCCAAGTAAGGATGAATCTTGATCCCCTCCTTTCGCAGGTTCGCGATGAGGGGAATCAAGATTTTCGTGAACGTCCTGGGTGCTGTTGATAAACCAAAAGGGAGAGCCTTGTATTGCCAGTGCAGGTTCTCGTATCTGAACCTCAGCCATTTCCTGTGGTTTGGCAATATAGGAACGTGTAAGTAGGCCTCCTTGAGGTCGAGTGACGTCAGCCATTCTTGTCTGTTTATGGCTATCCTGATTGACTGTAGGGTCTCCATTTTGAATTTTTTGGTTCGAATGAATTTGTTCAGTCTCTTCAAATCGAGCACTGCTCTCCATTCGTTCTGTTTCTTCGGGACTAGGAACAGAAGTGAATATAATCCCGTGCCCTGTTCGTTCGGAGGGACTCGTTCGATGGCTTCGATTGAGAGAAGCCTCTTGATTTCCGTGGCCATTGCCTCGTGTTTTTGAGGATTTTTTGACCTTGGTGAAGCCGAAAAGAAGCTGAAAGGGGAGCGTTCGAATTCTATGGAATATCCCCTTTGTATCGTTTGAGTGACCCAGGCGTCTTGTACGGTATGTGTCCACTTCTGTGCGAAGTCCTGGAGTCTGCCCCCTATTTTGTGGGGTTCCAAAGAGGACTGGTAGTCATGTCTCTGACTTGCTGCGTCCCTGTCCCTGTTGTTGTCTATTTCTGGGATTAGCTCCCTTCTGCTTATTCCATCTGCTTCTATATCTGCTTTGATGTCCCTTGTTGGGGAAAAAGGGGCGCCTGGTATTTCCCTGGTTCTGTCGTGCGTTATAGGGACGAAAATTCCTCTTTGTGATTCCTACGCTTTGTAGCGTTTGTTTTTTGGATTTGTCCGCTGCGTCTGAGAGTACTTTGTCGAGACATATACCGAAGAGTTTAGATCCCTGGAATGAGCCGCTGACCAAGGTGTTTTTTGCTGCAGGGTCTCCTTTCCACGACCGAAGCCAGAGGCGACGTCGTGCTGCCACATTCGAAGCCATGGATCTCACTGTCCAGCGCATCATGTCCGTGGATGAATCGGCGATAAACGCATATGCCAGCTGAATTCTCGTAGATAGAATTCTAGTCATCTTTGGTGAGACTTTTTGACCTTTGGCTCTTTTGATCCAGGTCATGAGTGCCCTGGAAAAATAAGATGTTAGCACTGCCATCTTTAAAACTGCTGCTGATTCCTCAAAATTCCTTCTGAGGTTACATTCAATCCCTTTATCCGTGGGGTCGCGGGGAAAGCATTCTCCCTCCGTCGGGAATACGGAGTTTCTAGCTAGCGAGGCTGCAGCAGCATCTACTTTTGGTACTGCAAATAGTGCCTTTTTCTTATTTGATAGGGAGTACAGGGATTGCTGTGTTTTATTCAATTTGAACAGCCTGTTGGGTTGTTGCCATTCTTGTTTTATGATTTTTTCATAAGCTTTGTCCAGCAGCATCCCCGTCTCTATCCCTAGCCCTAGGGATGTATTCCCTTGCCCCCTCCTCTTCGTCTGAGGAGTCCTGTTTCTCCTTCTTTTGTTGAATTTTCAGGGCTCTAATTAGCTGTTCGTAGATTAGATCCCTGTATTTAAAAGGGAATTGCTTATCAGGGTCCTTTGAGGCTTCAAATTCCGGCTCCTCTACTTCCCCTTCTTCGGGGGGGGAATCCACTGATTCCTCTCCGGATTCCAGCTCCTCATCGTCCCCTTCCCCACTTTGAATATCATCGACCTCCTCCCCTTCTGCACGCACGGGGGAAGCGACCTCCCTGCTGGGTTTGGAGGGCTGCTTTCTTCTGTGCCCCCCCTCATCCGAGGAGGAGACAGATCTCACCTCCTCTGAATTTTCCTCATCCGAGGCTGGGGAATCCAGGGGTCTCGTCGACCTGCGGGGTCGTTTGGGTCTGGGGTTCTTTCCCTTCCCAGCCCCTTTGGAACCTCCCTTGTAAATGGGTCTCTCCGACCTCTGGGGAGAGCGTTTTCGCTGCAGCTCCCTGAGGATTTGTTGCAGGACCTGCATGTGAGGGTCCTGGGGAGCTGGGGCAGGGGACGCCGGTGGAACGGGGCGCGGGGGACTTACAGCTGCCTCGTGCCCCTCCGGGGCTGCCGCTGCTGGCGCTGGCCCTGTCGCACTCCTCTTCCTCGCCGACATTGTAATATTCTCTGCCTGAATTAACAGTGCAGGCCTGGCTGCTCTGAGAGACAGGGAACTGGAGACCTTTCCCTCTCTCGGCAGATACCCAGTGGGTGGAGCTGGCTATTTTGGCGCCCAGATTGGTGCGCCTGCGCTAACAACGTCCCCTCTGTTGCCGGGCAGTTCGGCCTTCCAATATAGAGGGGAGGGGAAGAAGGGCGGGAGGTTTCTAGGCCCTCCGGCGCCATCTAGTGTTCCTAACTTGTAAAGTTCCCCCCGGAGACTTGAAAGCGGCGTTCTAGCGAAGGGTCCCTCCCCCCTCGTTGAAACAACCGCTGCCGCTGGGAACCGCTCCCTTCTTTGCCGCAGTGGGGAAAAGAACAGGGGAAAACTCCGGGGTGGTGCCGTCGGGAATAACCCTTCCGACCGGCCTTGTCCTATTCCCTCCGGAACGCGCTCCTCACCTGACCACTGAGTTTGGTGATTGGGCGCTCCTGGTTCCGCCTGACCGGGCTGCTTGCCGCGGTGGAGGCTGTGCGGTCCCAGCTCTCAGCGGGTCGGGAGATCCCGAACCGGTCAGCGCCCCCACGAAGGTCGGGCGTTACCCCCGCTCTTCGGGACCCCCCTGCCCGTAGGAAAGGGACCGGTCCCGGGATCCTGCTCCGTACCCCCCTCCAGGGGAGGTAAGGTGAACAGGGGAAGAATTTCTCCGCCCCTGGCACCTGGAGCGAAGTATTTTCTGCTGCCAAGGTTCTTGATCTTCTGTAAACAGGAGGCAGCTAGCCTGCTTCCTACTAGTCTGAAGGCAGACAAACAACTGGGGAAAGGAAGATCCCAGAGTCCCCAAGGATGAAAAATCATTGTCTGCCTCCTACTGGATGTTGGCGGGATCTACCCTAGTGTTATGGTTGGCCGTCCAGGAGGACCCCCAGGGAGAAGCAATGTTCTCCAATGACGCAATGGTACCCGGGAGCTGCAAACTGGAGCACAAAGAGGTCAGAATTTTTTTTAATATTTTCATGCTAATCACTGAATCGGGCTAGTCTGGGAGGGAGGGAAGGACAACTCTCTGGAAAAGACTTTTTAATGTTTTTCCCCCATAGTAAGTTGTATTCTGGGGCAAGATCCAGGAACTAGGAAGAGGCCAAATAAAAACTAGCCATGGGCTACTTTTGGCCCCCGCGTCGGAGGTTTCCCACCTCTGGTCTAAGGCATTTTGTGTGCAAAATAGCAGTTCTTAAATTGGTTCTTTAAACGAGTTAATTTTAAGACTACCCTGTTAGCTTTTCCCTAGGAAAGACAAGACCTGAAGTCTCCATCTATCCACAGAAGACCCTTTGTTATCAGCTGAGCCAATAAACAGAACAGCATTGCTAATACACAAAGTAGTGATCTTTCTTCTGATCTTGATCCCAATGCCAGATTAAGAGGGACAAAGAAACCTGGATTGAAAGTTATACTTCTGCACAGAGGATCGCAGAATAGCCCTTTTCCTTCACCACATTCTACAACCACCTTTCCACTGATGATAAGCAACAAGAAAAAAAGGTTTGTTGTTCATACTTCACACCCCTTAATAAGGAAGTTACTTTACACAACAGTGTGAATGTTTTCCAGTGGCCTGCTTCATCTATGGCAACCACAACGCTCTTCATTAAAAATATGGATTATTTAGCCTGCAGTCTGCGTGTTTGACCACAGGGCGGCATTGTAGTTACTAGCTTTAAATCCGATCTATCTACATATCATCTAACAGTAATTGGATAAGAGGAATACCCATAGGAAAACAAAAGCAGGTAAAAGAATGTGGACAGGAAATGTGTCATTTATAATCTTTTTTTAAAAAACGCAAATGGAAAAAAGAGAATTGATGGGTTTTTGAAAAAATGATCATCCTTTAAAGGGTGAAGCAGAGAGTCATTAAGACACATTTGGTGCAATAAAAGATCATAATCTTAACTGGT
>QEPC01009477.1:7276766-7293797 GCA_003113815.1 Sphenodon punctatus | reverse complement strand
AATGCTAATGCTAATGCTAATGCTAATAATAAACAGGATAGTGGGAAGAAGGACGGGAAGAGAGGGAACAAGGTGTGTGGGGCAGGAGTGGCAGAACTTGGAAGCAGAGGAGGGCCTCAATCAACATAAAATGGTAGAAGAAAGGGGGTAGGATAAAAATAAAGCTTGAGAACCACTGTCTTAGAGGCCTCTCTCGCAGCACTCCCCTGAGGGGACAGTGAGAAAAGGGTTTAAGGTGCAAACACATGATGATCAACTGCAACGGCACACGGTTGATCTGCACAGGCCTGGCCTGTGACTCAGATCCTTCCCTCCCCTTCCCCAAGGAAGCTGGAACAGGCTGCACGCTCTACCAACAACCCCCGCTGGAGAAGTATTGGGAGAAACCTCGGCTACAGAACAACAACAATGCTGAATGGCAGAAGCTGGCACGTAACCCTCAGTCCCCGATAGAAAGCGATAGCGCCAGCGACCGATAACGAGGATTCATACCGATGAGATGACGAGAGCGCCAGCTTGGGCTGAGGCGGAGTCCAGTTCTTGGCAGGAGACGTTTCAACAGACCACTCTTTACCCTCAGCTAGAGTAGCTACCTGGTGGTGGGAGGGAGGGGAACAATGTAGAAAGAATACAGCAAAGTCTTAGCTTTGAGATAAAATAAAACTGTAGAAATAAACGTCAATAGACTAATATCAAGGCTGGAAGGTCGTTAAGCGATTTTTGTCATCTGTACTAAAGATCAAATCGACAGTGGGCAAATGGCAGTTTTGGAGCCACACGCGGCTCTTGGACACCTTTACTGCAAATTTGCCAGGAGTGACTGCTGGGGGGGGCGTGGCCACACAGGTCCCTCAGGAACAAAAGAAGCTGAATTAAGTGGTGGAATTTGTTGCCAGAAGATGTGGTCAAGGCCAGTAGCATGGCTGGATTTTAAAATGGACTGGAGAAGTTTCTGGAGGATAGATAGGCCCATTAGCAGCTACTCGCCAGGTAGGTTTGGAGAATGTAACTCTTGCTGTCGGGAGCTGGGAGTGAACAGCAGGGAAGGGATAACCCCACTGTGACCTGTTGGGTACTTCTTCCAAGTGACTGAGATTGGCCACTGTCGGAGACAGGATGCTGGGCTTGATGGACCATTGGTCTGACCCAGTAAATTTATTTATTTATAAAAACTTAATAACCTCACCCTCTCTTGCCTCTGGCAATTCATGGCAGCTTACAATACATAACACACATAAAAAAGCTAAATTAAATAAGCATTACAACCCCCATAAAACCAGTTTAACCCACCTCCTCCCCTTACCCAACTCCTCCTCCAAACGACTGGTGGAACATCCATGTCTTACACGGCTGCCGGAAGGAGAGCAAATCTGGACAGAGACGAATTTCTCCTGGGAGAGAGTTCCACAGCAATGGAGTGGCCACTGAGAACGCCCTGCTCATAGTAACCACCTTCCTACAGCATGGAACATCCAGGAGGGTGCCCCCGGCCGACCGCAAAAGGTCAGCTCGGGACCCGGAGAACGAGGCGATCCCTCAAGTAGGTGAGACCCAGACTGTTGATGGTTTTATAGGTCCAAACCAGCACCTTGAACTGGGCCTGGAAGACTATAGGCAGCTAATGCAGTGTGCAAAGAACCGGTGTAATATGTTCATATCGGCCCGCTCCCATCAGGAGGCGTGCCGCTACACACTGTGCTAGCTGCAGTCTCCTGACTGTCGCGATGGGCAGCCCCACATAGAGGGCATTACAGTAGTCTAATCTCGAGGTGATAAAGACATGGATGATGGTGGCAAGATCCGAATTTGAGATAGAGGACTGGAGTCTCCTCACCAGATATACTTGGCAAAAGGCGCCCCTGGCCACAACTGTCACCTGACTATTCAGGTGCAGCTGCGGATCCAGGAGCAGCCCCAGGCTTCAAACCTGAGTGCCGGGGGGGGGGCATGAACCCCATTTATGATGGGGAACCCCTCCACCCCCAGGTCACTGACCCTGCCTACCACCATCACCTCCATCTTGTCAGGATTCAGCTTCAATCGACCCGCCCTCATTCACTCCCCGACAGCTGCCAGACATCGGGAGAGCACCGAGACTGTCAGGCCTGGGTCCAATGAAAGCGAGAGTTAGAGTGTCATCACCATATTGATGACACTGCACCGCAAACCATAGCACAACCTCTCCCAGTGGCTGCATAGACACATTGAACCGGAGGGGGGACAGAATAGAACCCTGTGGTATCCCACGCAGGAGGCCTCGGGGAGATGACTGAGATCTCCCGGCCAGGAACCAATGGAACTATTGAAGTACTGTCCCGTCCACCCCAGCTAGGTCCCTACTTATGTTCATATGAGCCATCATTTCAGCCATTGGAGCTGCGAGAGCAGGGGCAAGGATGACTTGTGCTGCTACCTGAACCCATCAGAGCACCTGGGAGCTACAGCTTTGCTGTAAGAGGGGATTTGGGGGCAGTAGCCATGCTGCTTTGTCACTGAAATTAGAGAATGCTACAACAGATATAACATCTTGTGGCTCTTGGCAATAGAAACATTTTGGTATGTGGCTCTTGGACTTGGGAACTTTGTTCACCTCTGCTCTATGGGCAGAGGATAAATTCCATTTATACCATTCTTGCCGGGGAAGGGGGGCAAAACTCAAAATATATATTTAGTCGTATCAGGCTGTGGGCAAAAGTCATATCTATAGGTATGATGGCCCACCATCACTTTCGCTTCATCCTACATCAGTTCCAGAATTTGGGATCCAAGGCCCACAGTGCCACAGAGTTAAACCACCACAATAATCTTGCTTCTGCATGCAGCACTTTCCCACTCCAGGAATGTATAAATAGCAAAGACTTGTTGGTGAACTAATTCCAAAACTGTAAAAGTCTCAGTAAATGCAAAATGAAGCATTTCACCTCCAGAGCAGGGCAATCCAGCTCAATGTTCAGATACAGTAGCATGAGTGTACGGGTTAGATTGGAAGGGCATAATTTCATTCGTACAAGAGCTCCCACTGGAATGGAATGGCAGGTTCTAAAATGGCTCTAGTGGATGATTAAAGTCCTCTTCATCCCTAAGAGCTTAATGTGCCATTTTGGAGCCACCAAAAATATTAGCCAATAGTTTGTTTTTATATGCTATAACATTCAGTCTCCTGAAAATAATGGTGTAAATAAGCATCTCTGCATTGATTTAAATTGAGCAATACTGCTTTGCACCAGCTAAGGCTCTAGGCCAACATCACCAGATAAACAAGAATCAAAACAGACACAAGTGCAGGCATAAGGTAAAGATATACCACTTGTCGGTAAACTAATTTCAAAACTGTAAAGGTTTCAGCAAACGATGACTTTGATAATCAGTGAACATGCTTGTCCTGTCTCAGGAACTGCAGCAACTATCCCAGAGAGATCAGACAGTTTAATTAATGCCCACAAAGTGTTCTGAGATCTTCAAACAGAAGGGGCTTGAGATGTGCAAATTATTAGTCAACTCTATTTACCTTATCTCGAAAGAGAGCTGCGGCTTTGCTGTTGTATTTCTCTTGCATTGACCAGCAGGGATCATAATCCTCTTGAGATTCTAGAAATTCTCGAAACCTGCCATTCCCACCAGCCTTCATCTTCTCTAGCTCAACGTCCTTCCATTTGTCCATGGTGACTGAGCGCACAAAGCTGAGAACCAGAATGAAAGAAGTAAGATTTCAGGCGCTCTATCTTTACAAAAGTTTAAAAAATCATAACACCAAGTGCTGTCCTGTCCAGAAAATTGGCTCCTGTGGATGTGGAAGGGCAAGTTGCATGGAGTGTCCCCTAGTTCTAGAAGCAGACACTTGCCAATACTACTAGAACCAGGGGACACTCCATGAAACTAACGGACAGCAGATTTAAAACAAACTAAAGAAAGTACTTTTTCACTCAACGCACAATTAACGTGTGGAATTTGTTGCAAGAGGATGCTTTGAAAGCCAATAGCATAGCTGGGTTTAAACAAGGATTGGCTACATTCTGGAGGATAGCTCCATAAATTGTTATTAGTCAGGTAAGTTAGGTTGAGGGACGCAATCTCTGGCCGTCAGGAGCTGGGACTGAACAGCAAGGAATGGATCGTTCCATGATGTGCAGTTGGGTGCTTCTTTGAAGTTATGGAGAGGCCACTGGGGGAGACAGGATGCTGGCTCAATGGACCCAGTACAGGCTCTACTTATGTGGGGAAGAACAGCATCATAGGAAACCTGATACGGTGTGTAAACACAAACTAATTCCCACATGAGGCAGTAGTCATTACAACTGAAACAAAAGTTGATCTCCTAACTGAATGTCCTGTCCTGGCACTCAACACAGAAAACATTGTTCACACACTTCTGAAACTGTTGGCTTCTCTGCAATTTTCCCCATGTTCTCCTATCTCCTTGCTTCAATGACTCCCGCTCCCTATATCAACAGTCCCCCTATCAAGTCCTGCTCGGAATGTACTTCAGGTAACCGTCAAGTCATCTATCTTGAGCAGACGGAGCAGTTAATACCCAAAGTGACCTCAACTTGGGCCATTTAGGATTGGGATTCATGTCTCTTAGCTTTGCTTTGGGCCATAAATTCTCACCACTGCTCATTAAGGCACATAAAAAGTAGACCCTTCTTGATAATACTAGAAGAAAAAGAAAAGGAGACCTCACCCTTGCCAAGGTTTAAAGAACACAAAAAACTTTGTGCTACATCTCTACCCTTATCTTTGAATCTCTTCTTCTCTGGCTCCCTACACCTCTCACAATTCCTTTGTTTCTCTTTTTCAAACCTTCTTTTGCGCTACACTTGGAATAGTTTCCCATTTCTTGTTCAGCAAACACCCTCTCTGCACAACCTTAAATCAACATTTCCAAGAGTCCTCTACAGCTGGTTGCTAATAAACTCTCAGTTCTCTCCAATATCTGATTAATTGTCCCAGTGTTAAACAGTTGAATCTCTACAGCAAGGACTATGTCTTACTCTTAAATAATTCCCGATGTAATAAAATAATGATGTTTGTTTTTTTGTTTTTTTAAGACCGCAGCCTCCCTGGTAATCTAATTTAATCAGCATGACCCATTTTAGGGCCCCTGCTCTCCATAGCGGATCAACACCCCTAGCCTATTCTGATATTTAATACCCTAGATCACCAGTGGGGAACCTCAGGTCAATCAGCCAAATCCATTTTTATTTGGTCACTTTCTAATTCCTAGATCCAATCCCTGCCCTCAAGGATTTAAAGACTGAATTCAGGGGAAGGGAGCACAGGACATGAACTAAAGGATAGGGGTTGGAACCATGGCATAAGTTCCATGATTTGGATCCCCTCTCTCTCTCTCCCCCCATTCTAAGCACACTCCCTTAAACATCCCAACTCCTATCCAGCCTACAGAGCTTGTACTAATTTTCAAAGTAGCCTGTGGGAGGAAAAAAATCTGCCCTGCTCTAGGTTTTCTAACACTCTGAACCAGGGCAAATTGGTGTTCGTCACATGCTATTCTGTAACGACTTCCAGTTCTTTTTTTATCCTAGAAAGAGAAATTAAGTTGACTGACCTGAGATGGACTCCCAAGCCCCGGTGCTTTCCCGAGCATTCCAGGCAAATCCAGATTCCGTAGGTAACACTCACCCATTGGGGGTTAAATGCACCACACTCAAAACAGACCTGCAACACACATCAGGATCTTAGTTCTTGGTAGTCATTCACTCAAACTGCAATTCAGGAAGAGTACTTTCGAGAAGAAGGGTTTCCCCAGTATTCGTTTATTAGGAGCCTGAAGAGACCAGGTGATGCAGGATGAATTATTTGTGTTAACTTGCCTTGTTCAGTCTAAGAAACACGGAGCTATTGGCAGACAGATTAAGAGACAAATACTGATGGGGGATGCGGGGGTTGCAACGGAGGAGCACTTTGAGAAGCAAAACCAAAATGAAACATCATTCCCTCAGGGCACAATGTGGGTGTTTTATGAAGTATGAAAACATGAAGCTAAGGCAAATATATGCCTAAGCAAAATTCAATTCACTGCATCTTAAAGTTATTTTCTGAAGGAGAAAATAAACAGAGAAAGAAAAAGGTTTGCATGGAACTTATTCTACTCTTTTAAATTCAGGAATAGTCAGTCTTATGATCTCTTCTTGATTGTTTTCAGCAATCATAAACATGGCTGCAGCAACCATGGTTTCAGCACCAAACCAGATAAGGATTTTAACCCTCATACACTTGCTGGGGGTATTTTTCTACCCCGGGTGCACATTTCTCACAAAAACTTGCAAGTTAGTGGCTCTCCAACTTTGCCCTTTTAGGACATTGTCACCTGGACCCAGGGACAAAATATACTCAAAGGAAATTTGGATACCATTAACCGTGGGGGTTTTTTGTAAACAAAAAACTCTGAGACAAAAAACTACCAGAATACATTTTGTCATGGGGTATTTTTTGAATCCCCTGTTTTTCACCAGGGGCTAAATAACCACCCCATCACATTTCATGTTAGTTTACATATTCCAGAAATGTCAGTGCCGAGGATGGGGGTAGAAAAAACACCCCAAGAAACAATGTCAGTTTCTCCAACACACTGTATGAGGGTTAAAAAACACACACAACAGTACTGTCCAAGAGCAGAGTCCAGATGTCATTTAAAAGCAACCCCAAACCCGGGTTGTGACCATTTGCACAGGCACAAACGGATCCAAAATGGTTTAAAATGTGCTTCCAAGTTCTAAAACCTCTAGTATGAAAGGGCCAAGAACTGTAAGCACGCATGACAGCAAGTTAGTACAGCACAAACACAAATTGCCTCCAATTCTTCAAAATGTGATGTCACAAAACAAAATGAACCAAGTGGCTGACAAGCAGTTATTCATTTGTGGCATCATCAAGACACCGCAAATGATTTATATGCTCAATGCATGATCAGAGATGTATTAATCTCGCCATAATGGAATTTAGTGAAATAACGCTACATGGCATATGTGGAAGATGCATCTGCAAGTCCATATCTTAACCTTTACCAGCTGCATTAATGCCACAAATACAATAGCTCTAGCAGACAAAAGAAACCATCTGAAGTGGGCTGAAAACGATTCATTGTCACTTAATTAAACGCTTCAAATAAGAGAGACAGAACGGCTTACATTGTTCTCATCTTGCACTCTGACTTCTTTGAGAACCTTCCTTGTTCTTGGGCTCGCCATGATTCTACAAGAAAAACAGTTGAAAGACTTTAAACCAAATTACGTGCCGATAACATACCTAGTGCTTTGCATTCGGCTATGGCCTATTACAGTCGAACATCGCAATCTTCCAGCAGGATAGCAGGTGCATTAAGCAGTTAGCAAAGACATGAGTCCCTTTGAACTGAATGGGACTTGAGGGTTGTGCCCAAGAACTGCAAAGGGGCACAGATAAAGTTAAAAAAAGAGGATATTTGCAGAGGCAATGACTGTACAACAGTTTGAAAATAGGAAGAACTGTGCAAACGCAAAGTGCCATTTATTTTGCATCCCCCATTTTAAAGCCAAGTATGTCTTCAACAGAAGAAAGCTTAGGCACTTTCTAACCTTCAGATCAAGGGTGTGGAACCTCAGATGCACAGTCAAATGCAGCTGGGGGCTCATTTTTATTTGGCCCCTGGACTCAGTTCCTACCCCCAAGCACTGAAAGACTGAGCCCAGAGGGAGGGAGCAGAGGAGGGCACAAGGAGAGGGAACAGACCCATGATCTGGACCCTCCTCTTCCTGAGACCACTGAAGTGGGCCCATCCAAACTTCTATGCAGCCCTCAGAGATTGTACTAATTTTCAACAAGGCCCTTCAGAAGGAAGAGGTTCCCCATCCCTGCTTTAGACTGTGGGGACAAAGAGGGTGTGGGAGGTTCCCTTCCCCATAATAAAAGAAACTTCCTTATGGGCTCCCCTCCCCCCCACACATTTATAAAAGTAACTTCCTTAAATCACTGATGTTATCCGTGCAACAGAATTTATGAGGAACTCAAGCCCATAGCACCCTTTCCTATGAAATATAGCCGTGACAAGAAGTGATCTGGCAAAACAGCAGCGCAAGGTCAGCAACTGATGTCCTGTTACCGACAAGGCCAACGTAATTCATGAAGAAATAAGAACAAAATTGCAGCAAGCTGATATTACTGTTGAAAGGAGAGGTAAATTTATTCCTTCGCCTGACTTCCCTATCAGATAGGAGCTGGGCATCCCTTTCAATTCACGGTGAGACGACCACAGGAAAGGGATCGGATCTTATGGAGAATGCTCGCGTCAAGGGGTTTTTTTTTTAACCTTAATGAGTGATGCTTAATTCCACCATGTGGCCTGGAAGACAATCCCCAATGTTACACCAGCTCTTGCCATCTAGCTTATGTTCTTTTTAAAAATTACACATCGGAATATTAGTATGAGTTAGTCTTCACTGAGCCAAAAAGAATCAACGAAACCAAACCATTGGCAATTCTTTTTAAACCTGCGACACAGCATTATTAGGTTACCTTGTAATTATTGCTTAATGAAGAAAAAGATTTCAGACTTTCCCTATCTAAATCTCAAGTGCATTAGATCTTTCCAGTTCATTAACTGGGACTGAAACCGCATTTATATCTCCTGCAACAAAAGCAAGAATGACAGCTAATTCCGTCTCTCATTTACTGAAGTTTAATCCCCCCCAAACAGGAAGTTAAAGCTAAAAATGTTACTACATATTCATGACCATGAGAGGCAGGGGGTACCATGTTACCATAGGGTAAACACAGACAAGCAACTTACTCCACTTTAACAACATTCCTGATGCATGTTACAGGGCTGTCACGGGGTTGGGGTCCACTACCCCACTTTTCAGGGTTGGGTGACTCAGTTTCCCTCACTTGCAGCCCGTCTGAATCAGTTCTCTCTCTAGCTGATCAAGTCCTGCAAAGGATTTGCCATCTCCGTTCCTCCACTCGGGCTGCTGAACGCCTCTGGCACAAATCCCACTACCGCGCCGACTTCCTTCACTTCAAATTCTGCCTCTCATCGCTCCTCTGCTATCTCCCTTGTTAGACAGCAGTACTATGCCTCCCACATTGAGTCCTGTTCCCGGGACCCTCGCGCCTCTTTTCCACCTTTGACTCCCTTCTCAACCAACCTGTCCTCCTCCCTCTTCTCTCTCCGCTCAGGATCTTGCTCTCTTTTTCACCTCTAAGATTGACACGATCTGCCTGGACATCGCTTCCAAGTCCTCTCCCCCTGCTACTCCCCCACCTCCCCCTACGTCTCTCCTGTCCTCCCCTTCCCTCCCACCTCCCTTGAGGAAATCTCCCTTGCTCTCCTCCTCCAACCCCACCTCCTGACCTCCATTGCCTCCACCGTCGCCCCTCCCCTCCTGCACATCATCAACCTCCCCCTCTCTACCGGCTCCTTCCCTTCTGCCTTTAATCATGCCATTGTCCCCCCATCCTCAAAAAGTCCACTCTGGATCCCTCTGAACCCTCTAATTACCATCCTGTCACCACCCTCCCTTTTGCTTCCAAACTCCTTGAATGGGTTGTCTACTCCTGTTGGCGGAGAGGAGGTCAAGGCAACTTCTCCCTTGACCCCCATCCAATCTGGCTTCCACCCCCTTCACTCCACTGAAACCGCTCTTGCTAAGATCACTAACAATCTTCTTGTGGCTAAATCCAACCATCTTTACTCTATTCTTGCCCTCCTTGATCTCTCTGCTGTCTTTGACACGGTTGATCACTCGCTCCTGATTGAATCGCTCCACTCCCTTGGATTCCGGGACTCTGTCCTCGACTGATTCTCCTCCTACCTTTCTGACTGTTCCTTCAATGTATCTCTTCCTAACTCCTCCCCACCCCTCTTGGTTGGGGTTCCCCAAGGCTCTGTCCTTAGCCCTCTTCTCTATCTACGCCCAATCCCTAGGCAAACTCATTGCCTTCCATGGTTTCCAATACCACCTATATGCTGACGACACTCAACTCTCTCTCTCCACTCCTTCCCTCTGTTCAAGCTCGTCTAACCAACTGTCTCTCTGATATCTCCGCCTGGATGTCTCAACGCCAACTCAAACTGAACATGGTGAAAACTGAACTCCTGATCTTCCCTCCCAATCCTTCTTCTCCCTCTTCCCTGTCAATTACCATTGACAGGGTCTCCATCCTCCCTGTACCCCAAGCCCGCAGCTTGGGCTCCATCTTTGACTCACACCTTACCTTCAAACCCTACATTGATTCCTTGCCAAATCCTATCGCTTCTCCCTCCACAACATTGCCAAGATCCGCCCTTTTCTGTTTGTCTCCTCTGCCCAAACTCTCATCCACGCCCTAGTCATCTCACGCCTCGACTATTGTAACCTCCTCCTCGCTGGCCTTCCCCGCCCCCACCTTTCTTCCCTTATCTCTGTTCAAAACTCTGCTGCCAGGATCATCCACCTTGCCCGTCGCTTTGACCATGTGCAGCCTCTCCTCTCCTCCCTCCACTGGCTCCGCCTTCCTGAGCGTATTCTGCACAAGCTCCTCGTCTTCACCTACAAAGTCCTTCACAACCTCGCTCCCCCCTACCTCTCTGCCCTGATCTCCCTCCGAACACCTGTTCGAGCACTCCGCTCCTCTTCCATTCCCTCCCTCACCCTTCCACGCCTCCCCCAACCACCTTCACCCCTGCTTCCCCGCACACCTGAACTTCCTCCCTCCCCTCATCCGCCTGGCTCCCGTTCTCCACACCTTCAGTTCCCTCCTCAAAACCCACCTCTTCAGCTCTGCCCTTCCTAACTCCTGCTAAGCATCCCCACCCAGGATTATCCCCCACCTGTTATCTGCAAACTCCCAATTTACTGTAACAAGCCAAGAACGTGTACCTGAGTTCTCGCATACTTATGAATGTCACATCCCTTGTCTCTCCCTCTGTTCCCTCTTCCCTGTCTCCCCTCCCCCTGTCTTTAGAGTGTAAGCTCTCGGGCAGGAACCGTGTCTATCTTATTCTTTGTAAAGCGTCAGACACATCGCTGGCACTATATAAATGCTTATAATAACAAATAATAATAAAGCAATGTTAAAGTGGAGTCATGCGCATGTCTGTTTCAACCAACAGTTACACCTTGGATCTAGCTATGGAGTACAGCAGGAGTGGGGAACCTTTTCCTTCCCAGGGGCCGCTTTGAAAATTAGTACGAAATCCGAGGGCTGCTTAGAAGTTGGGGGTGCTTACGTGGTGCACTCAAGAAAAGGAGGGTCCAGATCACGGATATATGCCATAGATCTGTCGCCTATCTGTGTGTGCATACCTGCATCTCTGTTTACTTATCCTGAACTCTACTTTTCCGTACTTTGGTGAAGGAACTGGATCCAGGGGCCAGATCCAGGCACTGGAAAGGGGGCCACATAAAAACTTGCCGAGGGCTACATTTGGCCCCGGGGCCTGAGGTTCCCCTCCCCTGGAGTACAGCAACTGAACCTGCAGAAATCTGATGGCCAAGCTTTTTTGTTTTGGTCTCGACAAGACACATTTCTCCTCTTGACTCGCACGCAATTTTAAAATTGGGGAGAAGGGAACAAACTGGTTTGGGGAACTGTGGTTAAGTCCCGTGCTGGTCTGATTTGATCTCTCTTCGTAACAGCTTCATTTTTTCCTTCATCCTCACGAGAGCCCCAAGTTTTCCTTGGGTCTATCATCACTGACAAGTACATCTGCTCTAGAAGGGAACTTTGGGGTCATGTCTACAAAAGAGGTTAAGAACTGTGAAAAGGTGTGTTTTTAGCAAGAGTCCACATGGTAAAATGCTTATGCATGCAAGCCAGCTAAACTGTGCCCAACCCTACGTCAGCAAGTGGGAATAAACCCCATACTTTCCACAACCATACACACGTTAGCTAATTTTTAAAGTTTGGCTTATAATTTATGTATAGATTCCAGTGTTCAATGTACTTTAAAATCCTTATCTAGATCACCTGAGCAGCAGGCCACTCAGTGTGTAACTCACTTCCTCCTGATGTTCCTCCCGCCTCACCTTTAAAAAGCACTTGAAGACTATTTAATTTATTTGCCAGGTGCTTTGGGGAATCCACTGCTGGTTCCCCTTGATGTGTTCTTCCTTCCTTCCTCGTTACCGTACCCTTTTATACTGTTTTATTCAGATTTATGTTTTCAATGAATTTTATATTATTATTTATATAGCACCAGCAACGTATCTGGCACTGTACAATCCACAGTCAGAGACAGGTGCCTACCCCTAAGGGGCTTACAATCTGAGAGACAAGGGAGTGGGATACGAGGGAGAGGTAAACATCAGAAAAGATGAGTACATTAATGAGGTTGAGAATTCACATTTTGATGTTGTAAAGTGCTCTGTGCACCACCCGGCAGTGGGGAGCTATAGAAAATTATGATTATTATTTTCACAACAGCTTTGTAAGGTAGGACATATTATTCCCATTTTACAGATGTGAGCCAAGATGGAGAGATAGTGACTTGCCTGAGGCTACCCAGTGAGTAGCGAGGGGAGAATGTGAATCCTTGTTCCCCAGCTCCAAGTCCAATGCCTAATCTCAGGGGTGGGGAACCTCAGGCCCGGGGGCCAAATGCGGCCTTCGGCAAGTTTTTATGTGGCCCTTTCCTGGATCCAGTCCCTACCCCCAAGCACTGAAAAACTGAGCTCAGGATAATGGAGCAGAGGGGAGGGCATGTAGGGAACAGATCCACAGCACAGATCCATGATCTGGGCCCTCCTTTTCTTGAATACACCCATTAAACATCCCCACGCCCAACCTCTATGTGGGCCTCGGAGCTCGTACTAATTTTCAATGTGGCCCCTGGGACAGAAAAGGTTCCCCACCCCTGCCTTATGTACTAAGCTACACTGGCTTTCATGTTAAAAACTACACCTCTTAACCTCTGTGTATGCACAAACGTATGCAAAAAGTTGCATATGCTCATTCATATAAATTTATATAAATCTTTAAAAAGCACAATGCATGACTAGGAAGCTGGGCTAAAAAGTGTTTTTGTTTGTGTTTGTTTTTTAAAAAGCAAACTTTAAAAATGAAATCACTGGAATGAATGGAAGCAATAGCCTCCTACTCTTTTTAATCCAGCCACTAGAGAGGATTTTGCATACTGCCCAATAGTTAAATAGTTGCGTCTTCAAATGCTACAGCAGCATTAGCAGCGTGGCTGGATACCTTAGCAAGGTTGTCTTACAGCTTAAGGATGGAGTTACATTCCTCATTCTCTATTAGCTTATTTATAAAATAAGGAAGCAGCTCCTTGTTGCCTACTTTGCAAGGTAGAGAGTTCACTGAAAGGAAAAAAAGAGCGTGGTGTGAAGGAAGCACAGTCAATGAAAGTAAGTTTCATACTTGCAACTCCTGCACTCCGTGCCACAACTTGGTGAACTTTCTCCACACCATCCGGCGGCTGTGTGTGTGCTGGTGCAGCTACCCACCTTACAGGCCAAAGTGTTCTTAACACAGTCACTTGTTAACAAGGCCCCCATGGGTGGCTTCCACAGAATGATTGGTCTTTAAGCACCTCCTGTGTAGATGCACCATCAGATAAGAGATGGAAATCTCAAAGGCTGAAGCCACACAAGCTGCAGAGGGCCTGAATCCCCCACATGGCCCCAGGGTGGGCAAGCGCAGCCACCACACTACAGGGTCACCACAGAGAGCAGGACAAACGGTTCTCCCTCCCTAACCACCAGCAAAGCGGGCGGCTGTCGAAGCTCCTACCCAAGCCGTAGTAGAGATCTCGTGTGTCTGCACCCATTGCTGATCCACTTTAAGGCCTTTCCAAAGCTATGACAGAGCAGGTTTTCAATGACCCTCTTTGTTAATTAGGGTAGGTAGAATGTTTTGTCTCTCCATTTAGAGTACTCGTAAGAGCTGCTTCCACGCTGGAGAATGGACATTCCACACATTTCCTTCAGCAGCGATTCATTCTACAAACCAAAAGCCATTCCAGCTGACTGCATCTGTACTGAAAACTTCCTGGCGTATTCAGCTTTTACTTCTGTGCAGTTCTATGGATTCAACAGGATTACTGTCTTGAATCTTTATTAGAAACCATCTTTTCTTTTAAGCTTCACACAGATGAAGCAGCTGTGGTACATCATTCTAGAGGTACGATTCGGAGGTAATTCGGAAGCTCGGTTGTTTAAAAGAACAACTGGACGTTGAACACTGATGTGGCGGTGGCACACTCATAGAACTCTGAAGGATTTTTAACACAGACATTATGGTGCAACCCTCCATCACTGATGTCAATGGGAGCAGAGTCCATAGGGTAAAAACAAAGGTGACGTTGGCCCAGAACTCACCTGCGCATGTGGCCCTGCACTCCCGGATGCGGGGCTGCTACAGCCCCGGGGTGGGTAGGCGGCTGGCCTGGAATGTGTCCTCAGGAAAGTCTCCAAGGCGCAGAACGTTTGTTTGGCCCCGTCACAGGGTGGCCACGGCCGTGCTCCATGACTGGGCACCATGGCTGCATGTCATGGCAGGGCACTGGGAGAGGAGTTGGCCCCACACACATACATTTGTATTTTTTCCGTGAAAAAAATAAAAATCTCAAGCTATTTCCAAGTAGATCAGAGAAAGACTGATTCTCTTACAAACAGAAGCAACTGACAGATTTTTATTGGAAACATTCCCCCCACCCCCCAATAGTATGACCCTACTTTAGCCTTTCAAGTGAGAAAGAACAGTGCTGGGAGACAGACGGAGAGGAGAAGGAAAACAAAGTTACAATTTCCTAGACTGTAAGCCTGCAGGGGCATGGATCCATCTATAGTTAATGATTGTGAGGCACCAGGTTCATTGGTGGGGATATACAAATAAGAAGTTGGGTCAATCAAAGGAGGGTACTATTTGTATGGATTGCTGGAAAAGGTCTACGCTACAGTCTCCAATGACTACCTTGCTGCTAAACAAAAATGCACTGAAAAACACTCAGGCTACGGCACTGTCATCATCCATATTTAAGGTCTTCAAGCTCAAGCTCCTGGAGTCATACCATTACAAGAAATTATTTTATTTTTAAAAAAAAAAAAAAATGAAGCAAGCTTTTAGACAACTTGGTCATGAAAACATAACCCCAATGGGTCAGAAACAGACCCCTAGCTAAGGGGGGAGATATCGCGCCACTGCTTCTCCCTGTGTAAATCCCCCTGTCCTCAGTATAAATAAGAAAGTGTTGCAGGTGTTCACCCCCATGCCAATGTCCTAGCTACAAATAAATAATAATAATAAAAAATAAATAATAATAATAAACCAAGGCAAACCACAAGAATCCAAAATTAGTTTATATATATATTAAAAAAACAAAAACAAACACTAAACATTTTACACCACACATTTTATTGGGGACGGGGGAGGAGAGCAATTTGTTATTTTTAAACATTCGCGAGATATTTTCAAAAGCCTTAAAATCATAAGCCTCTGGCTAAAAATCACAAGTGTCAGATTTCTTTATTCTTTGGGGGGGAGAATGATCTTTCTAGGATGTTTACCCTTATCCTTGCCACATGGACCTGCCTGCTGTCATTCTCATCGTAACCAAGTCAAGTACGTGCACTTGAGACCTCGCATCTTCATGAATGTTAGACCCCTTGTCTCTCCCTCTGTTCCCCTTCCTATGTCTCTCCCCCAGCTCCTGTCTCTCAGATTGTAAGCCCTAGGGGCAGGGACCGTGTCTATTTTATTACTTTGTAAAGTGCCATGTACACTGCTGGCGCTATATAAATGTTTGTTAATAATAATAAATAATAATAAAATTCCTGGTTGCGGAAAGCAGCTCAAATAACGGCACTATCCAGCACGCCTGGGTTCAAGTACTCCTGGCGGGGGAACATCGGCCAGATGCCGCCCATGGCAAGCTTATTAGGTGCCCCCCCCCCCCTTTCTAGTACAGATGGATCCATTTCCTACCCCCAAAGCACTGAGAGACTGAGCTCAGGGGGTGGGAAGGGAGCAGAGAGGCGGACACACACACACAAGGAAGGGATAGATCCATGGGCAGGACCCTCCTCTTCCTGAGCCCACTCCCCTCCCCCCATCCCACCACTTCTATCAGGCCCTAAATAACTAACTAAAGCAATTTCAAAGAGGGGGGGAGGCGGAGGGGAAAGGCTCCCCCGGGCCCTAAGGAGACCCATGTACGGAAAGGAAAGGGAATGTTTCTGGGGCAGCCGATCCCATTCATTGAATGATGTTTGGGGAAGGGGGGGGGGGGGTTGCTGCCTACGTGTCTTCCACGTCAGCCTGCCCGCTCACTCTCGCCGCTGCCACCGGGGCGGGGTTTTGGTTTTTTATTTTTTAAAGGGACGCTTATGAAAAATACATGTCGCGGGGCCCTGCATCATGTATTTCTCATACGCGTTCCTTTAAAAACCCCTCTACAGGTGGCCGGCTTCAGTCAGTCCCAGCAGCCCAAGCAAGAGGATTGGGGACCCTGACTCGCTCTGGGCCAGGCCTCCCATACCGGGGGGCGGGGACCCGGATCCCCCTCTCCCACTCCGGCTCGGGGAAGGGTCTGCGAGTGCTCCCCCCACCCCCGGGCACAGAGAGAGGGAGGGGAGTGGGCTGTTCTCTCTCTCCGCCGGGCCCCACCCCGCGGTTCGGTACCTGGTGCGGCTGGTCCGGCCCCGGCTTCCTCGCTCTCTCGCCCGGCTTCTCCCAGTCACAGCGCAGCCGCCGCGGCCTCCGCCATCCCCGGCTACGTTGCACGTTCGCAAAGCCTTGTGGGTAGGCGGAGAGGGGGGGAGGTTGACTCCTTCGGGCCCGGTTCCGGGGTGAGGTGAGAGATGGAGGGAACAGGGAGGCCTGGCTAGCGCGCATGCGCAGAGGCCCCCAGCGGACACTGGCTTACACCCCCTCACGCGCGCGCGCGCACACACTGACTGACACCAACACCCCTCAGACACACTGACACACTGCCGGACTAGTGACACTGACATACACACCCAGAGAGACAGATACCCCCCAGAGACACTGCCGGACTAGTGACACTGACATACACACCCAGAGAGACAGATACCCCCC
>QEPC01009477.1:7249376-7268730 GCA_003113815.1 Sphenodon punctatus | reverse complement strand
GCCAGTCGTATGACCTGGTGCTGTACAGAACACAGAACTAGACGCGGTCCCTGCCTACTGACATGACACATACACACTCCCAGAGACACACAGACACAGGACATTTTTAGATGAGATGGTACTACGTAAGTCCACCCAGTGGACACGTGGTACTGCCTGTTTAAAAGTGGCAGTGGGGGTGTGCACTCCCATGATCCGTGCACCTCCATCCATCTCCCTGCATGGAGCAACCGGGAAAAACCTGAGTTGCCCCATGCAGGGGCATGGGTGGATGGGGGTGCACACCAAGCACACACCCATCCACTGCCGTCTAAACCCTCCCCCACGCACCGGAAATGTGTGCGCGTTCCACTGAGCGCACACTGACCCGCACCCCCATCCCCAGCGTCCGTCTGACAACGGCCATACACTCACCCTGGAGAGAGACACACTGACGCATAAATGCATGAACACACCCACACAGAGAGAGAGACACACTGACACACACCCATACGCAAAGAGAGAGATGCAGAGACGTGCTGACATAGGCCATTTTTAAATGAGCACGGCTGGGGGCTGGGTCTGCTGACTGGAACAGCCATGGAGTGCCCACTCAGGTGGAGTGCGTGGGGAGGGATTCGAATGGGTGGCTCTCTGGGTAGGTATGGCTGCAGACCCCATGCACTCCTGCCACAGACCATGGGGGAGGGGGCAGCGGGCAGGGCTGGCCTTTGAAATTGACATGCGCTGGCCAAACGCTGGGGAACCTGGGCTCCTCAGCGTTCCTGGCCAGTTCCTGTGCCTTGCAAAGACTGTTTACCCACCCACAGTGCCTCTGAACGACAGACCACCCAGCTGACATGGCTGGCTGCTGCTGTTCGTACGGGCTAGGGATGCGGCCGGGGACGTCGGCCCCCATACACTTTTTGGGCTGCCCCTACACGGTGCACTCGGGCTTTTCTGCCAGTGCTCCATAAGTAGTCAAGAGTGAGCGCTGTGTGGGTCATGGGAGTGTGTACCCACCCACACCACCTTCACACGGGTGTTCAGGTGGGGGGTGGTTGATGAGTGGACATGGGTGGTTGCATCTCATTTAAAAATGACCGTACTCTCACCCCAGAGAGATACACACAGAGACACTGACATACCACCAGAGAGATACACAAAGAGAACACAAACATACCCACACCAAGACAGATACACACCGGGAAGCTGACACACACACGCAGCGATACCCCCAGAGATGCTGATCAGAAACCCAGAGACATTTGCACACACATCCACATGCCCAGAGAGATACAAAGACTGTGGCGTGCACATATACGCAGACAGAAAGATGGAGACACTGACACACCCTCAGACAGCATGGAAACACTGTTATAGCCACAGAGAAATACAGACATATCGAGAAACGCCCTTAGAGATACACACATATTCATCACTACCCACATTAAACATACTTGCCTAAAGAGATCAAACCAGACACAATGACACACATAGGTGCAAAGAGACATTCACTGACAATGGCACACATAGAGAGAGCCACGTCTGCACACCAACACTCTCTGACATATGCACACAACATCCAGAGAGAGACACACACTAACCTACACAACAACCAGAGATACACACAGGCACCACACCTATGCATTAACTGAGGCATGCAGAGGCCTGCATGCAGACACATCTGCAGCTGCAGAGACAAACCCAGGCAGATACTCACCCATAGAGTGAGACAACACAACACTTCGCCTGCTTCATGTCAGCATTATCCCTGAGCTAAATTGGGCCACATTATGGATCCCCACCAGTTACTCATGACAGTAATGTAATTGAACAAAGTAGGACTACTCCCCTGAGTAAAACTCCAATTCTGCAAAGACTTACGTGCTTAAAGTTATGCACTGTAGAGAGTCACGCTGATTTCATAGGAACTATTCACAGGCCCCCGTCCTACAAACGCTTATGCCTTGGCCTAGTAACAGACATCACTGTACTACTTTCTTTGTCTTTATTGCCTATATTTGGGACACGGCGACCTTACTTTCTCTGCAGGATTAGAGTCTGAGTGCATGAACTTTAAACATTTACATCCTCCATTCTAACAACGCATTGAGGTACATGAATCCAACTGGAATACGTGGTGCATATCTGAAGGAGCACCTCCTCTCTTGCTTCATCTCACTCCCTGAAGTCAGCCAGGGGCGTCCACGTTCTCTTGCAAGTTCTATCATCACACCAACTCCGTGCAGTATGGATGCCCGGCCACAAAGCAGTGTTCTTGGTGGCGGCTCCACAGCTTTGGAACTCCCTTTCCCTGGAGGTTCGCCAAAACCCAAACCTGAGCATTTTCCGCAGGCAATGTAAGATGCATTTATCTAGCCAGGCTTATAGAGGGAGGGGATATGGTTTGGGTGTGGGAGTGACTAGGATTTCATGTAGTTGATATTTTTGCTGTTTTAAAAAATCATTTTTGTATGTTTTATGCTGTGAGCAAACCTGAGCCTTCCGGGAAGGGCAGGATACAAATTGAAATAAGTTTTGGGGCCTAAATCTGCGAAGGTTGGAGGCAAATGATGATGTCTAGGAGACTGGAGTACAGACTCCCAAGATAGTTCCTTGCTGAGTTTGGTCCTCTAGGGATAGTCTTCAGCCACAAAGGCTGTTTCTTTCATGAGTGAAAGGGGATTTCAACAAATTGCAATTCCAGTATCCCCACTAATGGTGGTGGCGTATCAGATGATATGAGGAAAGCATGCAGGATTGCTTTGTAATGGTTGGCAACAAACGCCAAGAACACATTTACATAACCACTAAGTCCTTTTTAATCGGCAGCTTTGAAGACTTCAGAGAATTCTTTTAAACATTAACATCTGAAACGCACGGAGACCATAAGCCCTTGGTTTTCAGTGTATTGCCTGAAATAATAGTCTGTTAGTGTCCCATTCACGCAGGGGGAAATACAAGGGTAAACCCATTAATGCTAATGGTAGTTACATATGTAATTCTGCTTACGTCGATAGAAAGATAATAGACCCCCTAAATATGTGTACGTTAGAGAGGGTAATGAAAATATGTTCCTTTATTTTATAAGCATCGTTATATGCTGCTAAACAAACAACAACAAAAAACCCGTGTGATGAGGTTTCCTTTCTATACATGTTATATTACTTACAGTATCTAATTGGAGTATTATTCTCAGTATTTTTTATATAATTGGGACAGAGCCCAGTGATTGTTATCAGTGTCGATACTGCATCGTGTCTGGCAGGGTTTGTGTTGCGTGTGCAATAATACTTCATGCTTGCAACCTCGAGGGAGCACTGTTGGGCAACATTTTTCTTCTGTCAGGATTCTGAGCCGGGTCATTAGCGCCGTCTCTGTTCTTGACTGATTTGCCAAATGTGTGCATTCACGCACTGTCGGGGCAGCGGAATCTTTCAGTGGACATGATCAAAATTGCCACTAGAAAATTGGTAGGCATGCACATGCCATGTCTGCTCTTTTATGAGAGCTCTGAATTAGAAATTGCCCGGAAGAATAGCTAGCATCCACTAGATGCAGACATTTTCATTGTGTTAGCAATTCTGCAACCCATAGCCTTTATTCACATTAGAAATCAGTGAGAATGAGCATTCGCTTTGAGAAGTAAAAGCTGCAGCAGGGGTGGGGAACCTCAGGCCCAGAGGCCAGATGTGGTTCGTGGCTAGATTTTTGTGCACACAAGGATAGGTGACACTTCTGTGACACAGACCCATGATCTGGTTCCTCCCCTTCTTGAGCGCACGTACCCCACATTTCTTTCTATATGGCCCTCGGAGCTTGCACTAATTTTCAAAGTGACCCCATAGAAGAGAAAAGGTTCCCCACCTCTGGGTTTTTGAAGATAATAAACACAATGGGCATAGAATACAGCTGGCGGTGTATCTCTTTCATAACGTTGGACTAAGTCCATGTCATCCCTTTGCAAGACCTATTTGCTGTTTGCCTGGAATCTGAGAAATGTACCTAATCCTGTTCCCATCTCTGAAACAGGTGACAGATATCATCAGTAGTTCATCTGTAGATATTGGGAAACAGTTCTGTCTTCCCTGCTCCTTCTCTCCTTTGCTTTGGTTAGCAGGGTGTTCCAATGTGGAAGCAAATCAGAATTTGTGAGTCCAGTCGTATATGAGGACTAAGGAGGGACATGATAGCAGTTTCCAAAAATCTAAAAGAATCCCCGTGACAGTTGGCTTTCAGTGACTACAGGTTTAGGGCCAGATAAGCCCTGGTAAGGACTGTGAATGAATGTCCCTTTAAGGATGTGAGCTGCCTCAACAGGCCAACCCCACCTGGGAATATAAATGCAGGAGGCAGTACTCAAACATTAGTCTGCATCTGGCTAAGACTAGAGAATGAGTTCTTTAGCGGGAGGCTGGCTGGGAAGCAGCATCTTAGGAAGAACTATTTTGGACTTTCGGGATTTTATTATGTTTGGATTTTTTGCACTGTAAATAAGCCTGCACTTGTTGGTGGAAAGAGACTGGAATGATGTGACACTTTGGGACCTTGACCTTGATGAATGCTACAGTCTAAGGCCACCCTAGTACAGTCCCATGAAGAAGATGGTGACCGTTGGTTCTCTGCCATCACAGAAGAGAATGGGCTTCAATTGCAGCAGGTAGACTTTGGTTGGATATTAGGAAGAACTTCTGAATTGTGAGAACCGTTGGGATGCCTGGGGAGGTTCTGGAATCTTCTCCTTGAAGGTTTTCAAAACCTGTCTGGACAAACCTCTGTCTATGGTTCTGTAGACTGGGGTATTCTGCCATGGAGCAGGGGGTTGAATTAGTAGATGACCCTTGAGTTTCCTTCTAGCCCTATAATCCTATGTTTCTGCACAATTTGAAAGATGGTAAAATGTGAGAGAAGGCGAATAAGATGTATGGGAAACAGTGAATAAAAACACATTCCTTTGGGGATATTTTTACATACCCTCTCTCTCTGGATTTTGTTTCTTTTCCCTTTGAATTTAATTGACATTGGAGATTCCTAAAGCTTATTTGGTCCCAGTCGTTAAGTGATGAGGGGCAGTGCGACTTTTTGGAAGGAGAGCGGGACGGGAACTAGAATTAAAGGAAATATCCAAAGTGAATACCGACTATGACGAGTTTGGTATAATCAAATATGTTTGAACAAAGCAGGATTTGCTTTTGGCTAGATTTGTGGTTTCCTATCTTTGTTTCAGTATCTTTGAGTTTGGTGTTTTGGCTATTTGGTACTTCATTCACTTTGGTGTTACTGTTTAGCAGGGGAGTTGAATTCTTGAATGTGAATGGGATTGTTCAACCTCCATGAGGTTCCCTGAGTCTCCTGGGTGATGACTGTGAGGAAGGCGTTCTTGGTGGCTGTGCTGTGGCGGCTGTGGAACTCCTTCCTGCCGGAGGTCCGCCTGTCCCCAGACCTCCCCTCTTTCCGACAACATTGTAAGGCGTGGCTCTTCCTCCAGGCCTTTGGTGAGGGAGACGGGTGATGGAAGGGAGGTTGGGTAAGGGATGGGAAACTATGTTTTTATGATCTGCCTGGGTTATTTTAATATTTTGTGTGTTTTATTGGCTTGTTTTTAAGATGTGGTGAGCTGCCCCAAGCTGCGAAAGCAGGAGGGGGTGGCAAATAAATTTAAATAAATAAAACTTGTAGTCAACCCCCCCTCCCCCAATAGTACTTGCAACATGAATGACATTCTTATTATTATGATTGTACCAGCAATGTATCTGGTGCTGTGAATCAGTAGTTGGAGACAGGTCACTGCTCCAAGGGGTTTGCAATCTAGGAAAGACAAGTGGAACCTAGGAACTAGATACATCCATGAAGTTGAGAAGTCCATAAGGGCATGTGCTTAGCTTAGTTACAGGGGAGAGGAGGACTTGGTGACAAATCTATGGGATGAGGAGCTGGACAGAAGAGGTAACTTTTCGGGGGGGATTTGGAAGGTTGGAGGGAAGGAGCAGAATGAATTATTTGTTTTTTATTTATTTTATTTATTTATTAATTTATTTATATCTCTATACCACCCTTTCCACAGAAACTCAGGGTGGCTTACAATAATAAAAGCAGAATTAAAAAGCCATTACAATGAATTTTTAATCCCCTGATACTCCACCCCTACACCTCCCACCCTATCCTTGCCTGCTAAAGGTCTGGCCAGGGAGATGGCACCTGTAAGAGGGCGTTCCCGGGCTGACCTTGGGAGCCGCAAAGAGACATAAGGGAGGAGGCAGTCTTTCAGATACCTGGAACCGGATACCAACATGAAGTAAATGAAGACACGAGGATACAAATTTTGCAACAGTGCTGAAGACGAATTTTGATATTCATTTGTGGGAATGAATATGAAATGCTGTATTTGTTTCCATCCTCTTGTGTCTATCAGAAGGCCAAAATACTCTCCACTCCAAAGCAAACCTTCTAACCCAGGTGCTAACCTACGCCCCTCCTTGCTCCATTCAGATCTAACACAGCCCCTCTTAAAATAAGGGAACTCCCTAAGCTGTCCTTGCCTGCCTTAACTAGCCTCACCTTAAAATGGGTGAGGCTGGCTAGACACAATCCGTTTAGTAGGGGTACATCTGTCTGTTTACACCCTGGGGTTTGGGAAACAAGGTTTGATTGTGGCTATGTGATCTTAAATATATAAGAATTAGCAACTTGTATTAGTCTCCAGTCTGGTCAAGTCTTGTCTCAGCGGAATGCTCTGTCCAGTGTCCTGTGAAGTCTGGTTCAGGTTGCTGTACAGCAGTTTGGTCCATAGCTGGACTAGGCTTTGTACTAGTGTGTATAATATAATGTAACTGAACTGAAAGGTGGGGAATTACTACTCTGAACTACCACAAGCCCTAAAAATTACTAATAAGGAACTCAGTCCTGAAAGCATTTCTCACTCGAGTAAAATATGTTAAAATTAGTGGAGTTATTCCTTAGTTTTTCAGGATCAGGGACATGTATCTGGAAAAAAATCTACTTCTGTGAGGAAGGATGGTAGAAGGGTAAGAAGGCTAGCCCGAAATAAGGAAAATGTGAGTTCATATCCCTTCTCTGCCCTAAGTTTCCCATGTGACATTAGGCAAGGTGCTCAGTTTCTCCCATCTGTAAAACGCTGGCCTGGCGAGGCAATTGCCAAATAGGCCCTTTTCACATGGGCTGCGGTGGGTAGGGGATGGGTGTGCACCTGCAGTGGGTGGATGTAGGTGTGCGGCCATTCCCACGGGCACTAGGCTGGCCACACCTCCCCTTTAGAAGAGGACGCTTTTGGAAAATACATGTTGCAGGGCTGCATTAGTTCCAGTGTAGCCCTGCACCATGTATTTTTCATAAGCGTTCTCTTTTAAAGGGGCGGTGTGGTCACCCTAACAGGCTCACCCCCATCTCCACCCACACACACATGGAGCAACTAGCATTGGAGCTCGTTGCTCCGTGCGCACGCACCCCCACCCACCGGGGGCGCCTTTCCCATGGACCCAGACCCACCACCAGGGTGGCCACACCTCCCCTTTAAAAGAGGATGCTTATGAAAAATACATGGTGCAGGGCTTCACTAATTCCAGCCACAGAATTAGGCCGTGTCAGAAGAGATGGTCCCAGTGCAGCCCTGCACCATGTATTTTTCATAAGCATCCTCTTTTAAAGGAGAGGTATGGCCAAACTGGGTTTCCCAGCTGCCAAGGACTCTGAACTGCTACTGCCAAAATACAGCAAGACATCCCTCCAGAAGGGATACCACAGACTGTGTCTGAATTATGTTCAGGTGGAGGCCAGAGCACTGGTTCCAGTGCAGCCCTGCACCATGTATTTTTCATAAGCATCCTCTTTTAAAGGGAAGGTATGGCCACCCTACCCACCACACACCCTGTGGGTGCCCATGTAAAAAGGGCTGTAGAGGCAGGAGCAGGCCCACAGCGTCGGAGCGCTTCACCACTTGCTCAAAGGGGTTAAATCAGCTTGTGGAAGGGGTTAATCCAGAGTGCAGGGAACATAGATTATGTGACTGGAAGTGGGTGGGTTGCATGACTGGGGTTGGGGCTATACAGAGGGTGTTTGCCGAGCCCTGGAAGGGGTTTTAGCTTGGAGACAGCAGGGTGAGGAGCTCTGGATCCTAAACCAGCTGGAGCTACCCTGCTGGGGAGGTACACAGGAATCCAGACCTCACCCAAGGGAGGGGGCAAGGAAACTCAGGAAGACCCTGGAGGGCAAGGGCGTAGGTCAGAAAGGAAGACCTTAGGAACCCCAGGAGCTGCTAAGGAGAGCAAGCAACTTGGGAATCCCCTAGCTGAAGGTGGGGCTGCCCCTTGTACCTGCTGGGAACAAGCTGAACAGCTAGTAGCCTGCCTGAT
Organism: Sphenodon punctatus; assembly: GCA_003113815.1. Lineage (NCBI taxonomy): Eukaryota > Metazoa > Chordata > Lepidosauria > Sphenodontia > Sphenodontidae > Sphenodon > Sphenodon punctatus. The sequence continues at coordinate 7,260,379 of QEPC01009477.1, read as the reverse complement.
GTTAGGGCACAGCCCCGCAAAGCGAGGTTTGGTGGTGTACCAGCAAGACTCAAGGTGGGGCCTGAGGGGAGCCCAAAGATGAGCCTGGTGAGTTCCACTTGTATGCCGAGGGCTTGACCAACAACGTGGGCCCCATCTAGAAGGCAAGAAATCCCAGAGGACAAGGGGGGATGGTAACCAGCTAAATTCCCAGTGGAGCGGACTATAGGGCAAATCCAGGAACATCTAGTCAATTGGCTAGGCAAGGCACCAAAAGCAGTAGAGTAGGGGAGGCCTGGTGGCCTAGCCGGAGGGAGAGCTAGGCATGGGGCCAGTGGACCCTCCAGCTGAACTGAGATACGCTGTAACTGGCAGGGATTGCTTCAGGTAGAGAGGCCTAGGGCTAGTGCCCAGCTGAAATGATGGTAGGGTAGGCAGGGATTCCCCAGCTTGACTGTGAAAGCATTGGGCAAAAGATCAATGGCTGACCGCAAGGGCCGCACCACAGCCCGGGGTATGAGGCGGTCCCGCAGGTAGGCAGGGCCCAGACTGTTTAGGGCTTTATAGGTCAACACCAACACCTTAAATCAGGCCCAGAAGGCAATAGTCAGCCAGTGCAGAGAGTGGAGCACTGGTGTAATGAGCTTGCAACAACCCATCCCCATAAGGAAGCGGACTGCCGCATTCTGCACCAGCTGCAGCCTCCAGATCATCACCAAGGGTAACCCCACATAGAGTGCACTGCAATAGTCTAGTCTAGAGATGATAAAGGCATGGATGATGGTGGCCAGGTCAGAGTCCGAGACATACGGCTGCAGCCGTCGTACCAAACGTAACTGGTGAAAGGCGCTCCTCGCCACAGCCGCCACCTGGGAATCAAGGCGGAGCTGCGAATCGAGAAGCACCCGCAGACTGCAGATATGAGTAGCTAGAGGAGGGCAGGCCCCATCAATGACAGGAGACACCACACCCTCAGCCCTACCCAGCAACATCACCTTTGTCTTGTCAGGATTCAGCCTCAGATGGCTCGCCCTCATCCAATCCCCCACAGCCACCAAACACCAGGTAAGCACCGAGACTGTCAGGTCTGGGTCTGCAGAAAAAGGGAGGTAAAGTTGCGTATCATCGGTGCACTGATGACAATGTACACAGAACCCTCTCACGACCAAAGGCTGCATGTACACGTTGAACAGGAGGCGGGACATAATAGAACCCTGCGGGACTCCACACATGAGGTTCTGGGGAGATGATGAACACTCACCAGGCACCACCTGCTGAGTTCTCCTGACCAGGAAAGAGCGGACCCATTCAAGAACAATTCCACCCACCTCAGCCCAGTCCCGCAGACGAGCCACCAACATCTCATGGTCATCGGTATCAAATGCTGCTGACAGATCTAATAAAATCAAAAGAGATGATCTGCCCTGATCCAATTCCCAGTGCAGGTCGTCAACCAAAGCCATAAGTGCAGTCTTAGTGCCAAACCCCAGACGAAAGCTGGACTGCGAAGGGTCAAGAAAACTGATGCGGTCCAGATGCCCTGAAGCTGCTGAGCCACCACCCGCTCAATAACCTTCCCTAAAAAGGGAAGGTTAGAGACTGACTGGTAGCTGGCTAGGGAGTCAATGTCAAGCAATGGTTTTTTGAAGAGAGGCCGCACCATCGCCTCTTTAAGGTGGCTCGGCATGCATTGACAACCCCAGCAAGCGACGGTTCTAGTGTCTCATGGCAGGTCTTAACCAGCCAGGATGGGCATGGATCTAATTTGCAACAGGTGGTTCTAACAGTCCCAAGGACATCTGCCCCATCAGCGGGCGACACCCACTGAAACTGATCCCATGAAACCAGACACGGGGTGGGGGTGGGGACTTCCATTACCTCGGGTTCTCCCATTGCTACAAGTGCTGCATTGAAGTCATGGTGAATCCGGGTTATTTTATCCACAAAAAGGGCGACAAACATATCACAGTGAGTACTGGAAGATTCCAGTTCCAGGCAAAAGGAGGCCGGACTGACCAGCCTCTGCACCACCCAGAAAAGCTCAGCTGGATGCGACTTTACGGATGCTATGAGGGTAGCAAAGAACACCTTCTTTGCTGCCCGCACAGCCACAGCATAGGTTCTTAAACTTACTCTATGTTGCAATCGATTGGCTTCAGCGTGAGTACGGCGCCACCATCGCTCCAACCGCCATGCCTCCTGCTTCATTCGTCGCAGGTCTCTGTAAACCAAGGGGACCTGCATTGTCGGGGTTCAGGAAGCAGATGCTTAGGATTCAGTCGATGGCCTCAGTCAACAAGGTGTTCCAAAAAGCTACGAGGTCATTGAGTGAATGGTCCTAAAGATTGGGAGGTATGTCCCCAAGAGCATTCCAGAACCTTTCTGGTTCCATAAATCTCTGGGAGCGAACCAACCGAACCGGTTCAGCACCTCTCTGGGGGCAGACATGTTCTGGGAGACCAACCCGGAGGAGGCAATGATCCATCCATGACAAAGGCACAGCTAACACCTCCCCCACCACCAAATCCCCTGCCTCAAGGCCAGTGCCAAAATGTCAGTTTGTCGAAGCTGAATAATAACAGCAATCTCCTAAAAAAGGGGAAAGAAAAATCAAAGGAAGGCTTCTGTTTGAGAATGTATTTTTAACTAAGTACATGAACTTTTGAAGCCAAGTACAATTCAGGCTCTTGGATCAAACCTGGCACGTAGCTGATTTTTAATTGACTCCTTTCCAGTTCCCAGGTCCAGCCTACTGACCCATTCCTTATTCTCAAGCTCTGAAAGAGAGAGCTCAGGCGAAATGGAGCAGAGATGAGGGATAGGATGGGAGATGGATCCATGGCATAGACCATCCCAGAGGTCACATTGAAAGTCAGTACAAGCTCTGAGAGCGGCATAGAAGTTGGGGGCTGGGATGCACTTAGGAAGAGGAGGGTCCAGGTCATGTTTATGTTTAGTTGAACATCAAAGAATGAATGATGGTAACATTTTCCATTTTCTAATGTGTCTCCCTCGAATACCCTTACAGAATCATAGAATCTTAAGAGTCGGAAGGGACCTCCAGGGTCATTGAGTCGCACCCTCTGCTTGGAGGCAGGATGACCGACAGCTACAACATCCCTGACTGATAGCTGTCCGGCCTTTCTTGAAAACCTCCAGCGATTAGGGACATACACTCTCCAGGCAACTTGTTCCACTGCCGCCCCACCCCCCCCGCCCCCCTTTCATTCTTATTGCTAGGAAGTTTTTCCTGGTATTTAATCAAAATCTTTCTTCCTATAACTTGAGCCCGTTATTTCTTGTTCTCCTGCCCTCTGTAGCCGTAAAGAACACTTCTTCCTCGCTGTCTTCTCAGTGGCAGCCCTTCAGCTATTTGAAGATTTTATCAAGTCTCCCTTTCATATTCTTTCTTCTAAACCTAACCAGTTCCTCCAACCTTGCCTCAAAGACTCGCTTTCCAGACTTTATCAGCTTTGTTGTCACCCTCTTCTGAACCCACTCCAATTTGTCAATGTCCTTCCTAAAACGAGGCGCCCAATACAGGTCTCAGTCACGTGGTACAGAGGTATCTGCAATAGTCCGGCCAGGCAACCTTGGGGGGAAAGCGGTCCTGCTTAAGCAAACAAAATAATCAAAATATAGAAATACCAAAGTGATGAAAATACCAAATACAAAAGCTTTGAAAGAAAAAAGAAATATTTGGAACTGCAAATGGAATGGGAAGGGAATGCTACTTCGTATCCAGTAGGGGTGGTCCGATGAATGAAATTCCATTTTCTTTTTGTTTTGTTTTTATTGTTTTAATCAGATTTAATTATGGATTTGAATTCTGGATCAAATAAAACAATAGAACAATATTTTTAAAATATTTTTTTTTAAAAATTACTGCACATGCGCAAAATGGCCACTGGGCTGAAACTGAACTTCCCGCTCCTAATATCCAGATACAAATATATTGAGTTCGATTGCCTCTTCCATTATGTCCCATCGTGATCCCTGCTGTCAGCCGGTAGCACCCTCTTCCAGGTACCACCTCCCGGCTAGGTCCAGATGACAAAGACATGCAAATATTGGATTGTACACCGCCCAGAGCTGCCCGTGGCAGGATGGGCGGGGTAAACATTTCTAAAATGAATAAACAGGCGTTCGCATTGCTGCCTCAGTGCTGTGGAACTCCCTTCCCCATGAGATTTATTTTATGTATTTATTTATTTTAATTTATATGCTGCCCTTCCCTGAGGCTCGGGGCAGCTTACAATCCAATCAAAACATTTCAAATACAAAACCCTAAAAAAACCCGGCCCTCCCCTCACACCTCTACCCCCAAACCACACACCAAACCCCAACCCACTCCTCTATCCCCACCCGCCAAATGCCTTTTTAAAAAAAAAGTCTTACACCACCTCCGGAAGATCCTCGGGCTCAAATGAACCTCTGGGGGGAAGGGAGTTCCCAAAGCACTGGGGCAACAACCAAGAATGGGTTTTTTAAATTTTTGGTGCAAACTTTTGATGTCTTAATTGTGTTTTGTTTATATAGTGTATTTTATATTGTCTTTTTATCTATTGTTTTGATAGATTGTTCTTAATGTGAGCCGCCTCGAGTTGCCTGTGCGAGAGAGGTGGGATATAAATATGAAAAATTAATAGATAAATAGAATAAACAAACAAATCTCCCCCTCTCCCCCCGTGAGCCGTTGTTGTACGGACAGGCTAACAGATGGTACCCACAGGGAGGCACTCCTGGCTGATTTGTTTAAACCTGAGCTTAAGTATCTTCCAGAGGCAGCGTAGGACCTTCCTTCTTGACCAAGTGTTTGGCAGGTGGGAATTTGGGGGGAGGGGTGGGAGAGGTTTTTAGGGGACTTTTATATAGGTTTAAAACAATATTTTGAATGGTTTATTTTGTAAACCTTAGGGGAAGGACGAGGTATCATTTTAAATGAATCAATTAACCCAGCATTCACACAGAATATTAGTTTCAGCACTGCTACGCAGTGTAGCTTGAATATACTTTACACAGTGAAGCCACACACAGGAAAGTACGAGCAGGTCTCAAAGTCTAGCTCAATCATAATTAGGTTGTCTATAATTCGATAGCACAAAAAGTTGCAGGGAGGTGAGAGACAATTGTCACCCCATGGTTTTATAGGCAGTCAATAGTGATGTATCAATGCAGGGGAAAATAGAAAGCAGACATATAGTAAAGAGGTCTAACATTATGGTACACCATTTTACCAAAAAAACTGGGGAAAATGATGAGACTAGCGGTTCCAAAAATATGGATCATGACTCCAAGTGAGGTTACAACCCTGAAAGCAGGGGGAAGAAAACCAAATAGTCAGACTGCAAAATGAAACACAAATCCCCCTCAGTTTCAACTGGTGAAACACACTGCTCCCCGAACAGAACCTGACAGGCACCAATTAATGCCGTCCAACACAATGAGGTGCATTTTCCTCCACAAAAGAAACAAGCTCACAGAGCGAATCAAATTACCTCACGCAGAAGCCTGAGGATTTAAAGAGCTTCAGCTGCATTTTGTATCCAGTGGAAATGTGGGAAGGGTTTTTTTCCTCTCATATGGAAGAAAGATTCCTTAGAAGTGAGACAGAAAGAAGTCTCATTCTGCACTTTCAGGTTAAGCAAGCTGGCCCCTGGAATGGAAAACTGCTACTTCAAGAAGAGGAACAGGCCGGTATGATGACGGAACGAGTGAAATTCTCCGCTATCAGCTGGGAACAGCGGGGGAAAGGATGGAACGCAGCTGTGTCTGCGAGCACCTAGCTGAGGCGTAATTTATTTCACTTTTCAACCTGCTTTATGCCAGCTCCGGCTTTTGAAGCCTCCATGTGCGCACCAATATTTTCAAGCAGAATTCAAACGCGACAGAGGCAGAGCGTAGCTGAGAAAGGGCACAGACGATGCCATGACTGAAATAATAACAGCTTGCCAATGAAGGGTTGATATATTCTTTTTCTGCCATGGTTTTGACTTGATAAACTAAGACAGGGCCAGGAAGAGACGGTTACACATTAATCACCACCAGGCTCCTTGATGCATTTGGGGGTGGGGGTGGATCCTGAATTTCCATCAGTAAAGATGACAATGGCAGCATGTAAGTGCTTATGCTCATGGCAAGTCCAGTACAGAGAAGCACAAAGGAATCCGTAGCCTTTTGTAGCATGCAAAAACTCTTATTGGTCCAGCAAAGCACAACGACGAGACGCTACCCCGCATGGTCCCCCGGGAGCCCCTCGTCCCACCGAAGGGGGTGTAGGGGAACGCGCACTCCTGTGAGCCACATCGCACCTACTCAGGGCCCTCACAGCGCACTGGGAGCGTGCCATAAAGGCCAAGCCAAAAAGATGCATGGCAGTGGCTGCCCCGTATGAACTGGGGCAGCCACTCACACCAGCGGAGAGGTCCCCTGCTCATAGGCACTGTGGGCGGGAGACACGCCCTTTATGAGCCACAGGAACTGGCCGCGAGCACTGGGGAACCAGGTTCCTCATCACTTATGCCCGGGACGTGTCAATGTCAAAAGCCAGCCTGGTGCGTTTCCCCCTCCCCATGATCCATGGCAGCGGGGAGCGTGAGGCAGCTGCCATGGTAGTCATGCTAGGAGCCACCCATTAGAATCCTTCCCACGGAGTGGCTGCTCTGCAGCTACGCCATTCAATCAGCAGCCACGGACCCCTCTCCGCCCCCCACTTGCTTGTTTAAAAACGCCCAGTGCTGTATACTCTTCGGGCCTTGACGGCATGTCTTTCTCAGCAACATCTAAAGTAGTCCCCTGGGTACATACTGAAGCATGTGACCAATTTTGAGTCTCTCACTGAAATCGGGACCTTGGTGAATAAGAGCATGTAGGATTGATCTCCTAATGAGCTCATCAGCTCAGAGCTCCAGGTCAAGCCTAGAAATCTGGATAACCTGGAGAAATCAGAGATTCAGGGAGCAGCACCATGTTGGACGGGCAGGAGAGCCTGTTTACCCCTCCCCTACTTTCTGGCATGGGCCCTGCTCCCTTGTGAATTGTCGCAATGCTCTGATAGGGCCGTGGTCAACTGAGAGAGAGGCAGGAAAGTCTTTTTGTCCCACCCTTTCGGGAGTGGCTGCCCTGAGGGGAAATGGCTAACCTAACTCATCAGCTTCAGGAACATCAGGATTGAAACAGTTTCCTAGATCCCTCGCAGTCTGGCTTTCGTCTCGGTTTATTATGGCACTGAGACTGTGCTTTGTGGCCTTGGTCAATGACCTCTCCCATGAGCTGGACCAGGGTCGTTTGACCCTTTGATCCTATTAGATCTCTCGGCTGCATTTGATACCGTTGACTATGAGCTGTTGGTGACACGGTTGCAGGACCGAGCCGGAGTGGGCGGGACTGTTCTTGAATGGTGCCGCTTTTTCCTGGCTGGAAGATCTCAACATGTGGTGCCGGGTGATTGTCCATTTTCTCCCCAGGACCTCACATATAGAGTGCCGCAAAGTTCTATCTTATCTCCTCTCTTGCTCAACGTCTATATGCAGCCTTTGGGGGAGGTCATCAGAGGGTTTGGCATAAGATGTCATCAATATGCTGATGACACCCAATTGTACCTCTCATTTTCATCAGACCCAGGCCCGGCAGTCTCAGTGCTTACCCAGTGTTTGTCAACTGTGTGGGACTATATGAGCGTGAGCTGCCTAAAGTTGAATCTTGACAAGATGGAGGTGATGGTTGTGGGGAAAGCCAGGGGAGGGATGGCCCCCATCACTGATAGGCTCTGTCCTCCCCTGGTATCCCAGGTCCGTAGTCTGGGGGTGCTCGTAGATCCACAGCTCTGCTTGGATGTCCAGGTGGCGGCTGTTGTGAAGGGCACATTTTGCCAACTACATCTGGTGTGTCTCGGACTCTGACCTTGCCATGATCATCCATGCTTTTATTACCTCGAGATTGGACACACTCTATGTGGGGCTACCCCTGGCGACGGTCTGGATACTGCAACTAGTGCAAAATGCGGTGGCTCATCTCCTTAGGGGGACGAGTCATTGCAAGCACATTACTCCGGTGCTCCATTCTCTGCACTAGCTGCCAATAGTCTTCCGGGCTCAATTCAAGGTGTTGGTTTTGGCCTTTAAAGTCCTGAACAGTCTGGGCCCCACTTATCCGCAGGACCGCCTCACCTTCCGTATCCTGGATCGGCCTCTGCGGTCAGCCAGGGAAACTCTCCTTGAGGTCCCCCAGGTGTCGACTATGAGGAAGGCGTTCTTGGTGGCTGCATCATGACTGTGAAACTCCTTCCTTTTGGAGGTCCGCCTGGTCTTAGACCTCCCCTCTTTCTGTAGACACTAAGACCTGAGGGAGACACATGATGGGTGGGTTGGGGTTGGGGTTTTTCTTTTTGTTTGGGTTATTTTAATGTTTTAGATTTTATGATGCTGTTTGTTTTTTATAATGCTGTTAGCTGCCCCAAGATGCATAAGCAGGAGGGGGCGGCATAAAAATGTGAATAAATAAATAAATAAATATCCAAAGCAGACAGGGCCTGTCCACATCCATAAACCATGGTTACGATGAGAATTCTGTCCTATTAGCAATAAACCCCAGAGAGAGGAGTGAATTGTCTCACTTGTTTTATGTTTCTTTAATTTCCTCTTTACCCCTTGGCTTGGGCCCCTGATCAATAGAGCTTTTGGTCCGGATAATCCAGAGAGATCAGGAAACTAAGTAGAGATGCTCTCACCTATAATGCTTTTCTCTTGAATTCTTCCCCTCTGATTTATGCTCATTTCCTCCTGCTGTATCTATTATTTCGTCATGGCTCCATTTTTCATGGCCTAGTGTGTGTATGATTCTAGAAAGCCTGCTATTTTATTTTGATTTCCAGTAGTCAGAATGATGAAAGGCATCGCCTAATCCCTTCCCACGTCATTTTTTTTACAAAAATACCTTATCTCACCAAACTAGTGAGTGCAAAAGGATTTACTAGAGAGATGTGGTGCCCAAATTCTCCTACAGGTCCATAAATCTTACACAACTGGGCACAGCTCTGCTGTTGTGTCCTATAAAAAGTGTGTGGAAGCCAACTGGACTTTGGCCTAGATTAAACAGGGCCCATCCATCTGCCCATTGAACAGGGGACACACCAGGTGACTTAGAATCACTGAGTTGGAAGGTGCATCAGAGGGCATCTAGTCCAACCCCCTGCTCAATGCAGGAAATCCACAGCGACAGCCTCTGTTTGAAAACCTCCAGCGAAGGCGAACCCACCCGTTGGGCCCAATGTGCTGACCCAATGAAAGCCAGGGCTCCTGCTTTCCACTGATCTGGAGAGTCCTCCTCATCCAGAGAATCATCCATAGGGGCTGCATGTAGAGCTACCACCCCTCTGGGATGTTTCGGGTCCCATAGGCCTGATAGGAGTACTTGCAAAAACAGGTATTCCATCAAAATTGTGGTACCGAACTGACCTGGTAACATTGGTGTAACAGGGCAGCGTATCTGTAGGCTTTCCGGCCCTTTGACAGAGAGCCAGTAAAGTGGCTAATTTTGGCCATCTGGACTTGGATAGGGCTGAGCCAGCTGGAAAACTCAAAAGCGGTGCAGCAAGCTCAGACCGGGGCTGCTGTGAGGGGCAGTGGAAGAGCTTAAGGGAAGTTCTGCTCCATGGACTAGGGAGTCCAGAGAGACAGAGGGTAAGAGACACTGAAGGGGGGAGCCTGAACTGATACATGGACAATATCCGCATAGGTGGGGCTGGTGATGGTGAAAGGACACATCCCGATGTAAATAAAGAGTACTGAGTTTGGAGACGCTGCATGAACTTTCTTTGTGGGGCAGGATCCTGCTACGAATTCCCCAGTGGGATCCCGTCACCCTGTCAGTACCTGATTCGTAGGGGTGTGCAATTTCATAAAGTTTAATCAGTTACAAAAATAAATGGAGCCCTCATTCATTTTCGTAACTCGGGTAAGAAAAACGAATGAATAAGCAAACATTTGTTTGATGTAATTTGTTTTTGTTTTTCCATTTTATTTTAAATAATACAAAAATATTAATCACTGTGTGTGAACAAAATGGTAGGTAGGTAGGTAAAATCTTTATTGACTCGACCACTTGGTTGTTACGACAATACAATACAATATAAACAGCACATTTCATATATTACAAATAATAAACTGAAAAATAAAACATCGCCCGTATCCCCATTGGGATTTACCATCACTATCAATTCACTTACTCTCCTCCAGGCCCTATTTCCAGCTAAATGCTCTGGAAATCAGCCCAGACAAAAGGGACCCTTAGCCAAATTTCTATATTCCTATTTATTATTATTATTATTATAAACATTTATGTAGCGCCTGTCGTGTGACCTGGTGCTGTACAGAACATAGAATTAGACGCGGTCCCTGCCTGTAGCTTACAATCTAAAAGACAAAGGGGAGGAGACAGGGAGAGGGGACAGTGGGAGAGACAGGGGAGAAGACAAACAAACGTTCAAGCGAATGCGAAGTCTCAGGTGCGTATGCTTGGCTTGGTTACAAAGAGGTTGGTGGCAGCAGTCTGCAGAGGAGGGCAGACAGTAAGTGTACGGGGAACGTCTAGCAGGCATTGGGAAAGGCAGCAAGGAAAAGGTAGGTCTTGAGGAGGGATTTGAAGGAGCGGAGGGAGGAGGCAAGGCGGATGTGGGCAGGGAGGGAGTTCCAGGCATGGGGGGCAGCAAGGGAGAAGGGTCAAAGGCGATTAGGTGAGCAGGAGAAACGAGGGAGAGTGAGGGAGGGGACAAAGGAAGAGTGGAGAGTGCGTACAGGAGTGCATAGGGAGATTAGGTCCGAGAGGTAAAGGGGAGCTTGGTTGTGGAGCGATTTGAACGTGAGTACCAGGAGTTTAAACAGGATACGTTCAGGAAGGGGGAGCCAGTGAAGAGAGAAGAGGAGAGGCTGCACATGGTCGAAGCGACAGGCAGAGTGAATGACCTTGGCAGCGGAGTTTTGGATTGCGATAAGGGGGGACAGGTGAGAGCGAGGGAGGCCAGCAAG
>QEPC01009477.1:7225600-7241410 GCA_003113815.1 Sphenodon punctatus | reverse complement strand
GGGTTGCCCGGAGGCGGGGCTAGTGGGACGGGAGTCCCCGCCGGTGCTGCGGGTTGCCGCGGGGTGCCTGGGGGCGGGGCTTCGGGCCCCCGAGTCCTTACACCTTCATGGCGGTCAGCCACTGCAAAGGAGCGTGGTCGGTGATGAGCGTGAACTCCGCCCTGGCGAGGTAATATCGAAGTGACGTGATGGCCCACCAGACTGCTAAGGCTTCTTTCTCGATGGTGGCAAACTGCCGCTCACGGGCGTCTAACTTCCGGCTAATGTAGGCGATCGGGTGTTCCTCCCCATCCACTACTTGGGCTAAGACGGCTCCCAACCCAACATCGGAGGCATCCGTCTGAACTAGGAATGGCCTGTTGAAGTCGGGGGTGTGTAAAACGGGGGCGGTACAAAGTTTGTCTTTCAGAGTCTGGAAGGCCCTCCTCAGGTTGTCGGTCCATTGTATGGGCCCAGTTTGGCGTTTCCCTGTGAGATTGGTTAGGGGGGCGGCTATGGTGGCGAAGTGGGGCACGTGCTTCCGATAGTAGCCTGCCATCCCCAGGAACTGCTGTACCTGTCGCTTCGTCTGAGGAGGAGGCCAGTCCCGTACCGCTTGTACCTTATCCCAGAGGGGTTTGATTTTCCCTTGCCCTACTTGGTACCCCAAATATATCACCTCCCGTAGCCCCAACCAGCACTTCCGGGGGTTTGCGGTGAGTCCGGCTTGGGCTAGTGCCGAAGCTACCCATTGCAGATGGGTTACGTGCTCCTCCCAGGAGTGGCTAAATACCACAATGTCATCGATATATGCGGCGGAGTAGTTGCGATGTGGTGCCAACACGGCATCCATGGGCCTCTGGAAGGTGGCGGCGGCTCCGTGCAGCCCGAACGGCATCCTCACGAATTGAAACAGCCCCAACGGGGTGGCGAATGCCGTCTTCTCCTGAGCTTGGGGGGTGAGGGGGATCTTCCAGTAGCCTTTCGTCAGATCCAACGTGGACAGGTAGCGGGCCGTCCCGAGTTGCTCCAGCAGCCCATCTATCCGCGGCATGGGATACGCGTCGAACTGGGAAGTCGCGTTTACTCTTCGAAAGTCTATACAGAACCGTGTCGTGCCGTCCGGTTTCCCTACCAAGACCGGCTGGCTCCGCCACGGGCTGGTCGATTCCTTGATGACCCCCAAGTCTAGCATAGTCTTCACTTCCTGCTCTATCACCTTCAGCAGGTGATGGGGATGTCGTCAGGGCGCCTCCCGCACCACCTTGCCGGGTTCGGAGCGGATGTCATGATAGACCACCTGGGTCTGGCCAGGGACGGCGGTGAATACTTCGGTGAAAGAGGTGAGTAAGCGGCTCAGCTGCCCCCTCTGTTCTAGTGATAGGTCTTCCCCGAGCTGCACGGCCGGGCCCGCCGCTGTCCCCGTCAAGGGGGCTGTGGGACTCGAGGCCACGGCAGCAGCCATGGCGTCTCCCCCTTCCCGCTCCGTCCATTCCTTTAGCATGTTCACATGATAGGTCTGGAGCTCGGGGCGCCGCCCGGGCTGCCGCACGACATAATTGACTGCTCCGATCTGCCTGACGACTTTGAAGGGCCCCTGCCAGGTGGCCAGCAGCTTGGACTCACTAGTCGGGAGGAGCACCAACACCCTTTGGTCGATTGTTAGTTTGCGCTCTCGGGCCTTTCTATCGTAGTAGGTCTTTTGCCTTTGTTGGGCTTCCAAGGCGTTACGACTCGCCCATTCCCATACCCTCTTCAGCTTGTCTCTCATTTGGGCCACATACTTGACTATATTGGCGCTAGGACTAGGGGACTCCTCCCACCCCTCTTTAGCTAAATCGAGCAACCCCCGGGGTTGTCGCCCATACAGGAGCTTGAAGGGGGAGAACCCCAAGGAGGCCTGTGGCACCTCGCGGTAGGCGAACATGAGGGCCGGTAGCAGGGATGGCCAGGATCGGGGTTCCTCCCTCACAAATTTCCTCAACATATTTTTCAGCGTCTGGTTAAACCGCTCCACCAAGCCGTCGGTTTGGGGGTGGTATACCGAGGTTCTCAGTTGTTTGATGTGTAACCCTTCGCATAGCTGCCTCATTACTTTCCCCATGAAATTGGTCTCCTGGTCTGTCAGAAGGGCTTAGGGGAATCCCACCCTTGCAAAGATTTTCATCAGCTCCCTGGCTATCACGGGAGCCTTTGTGGGCCGTAGGGCCACCACTTCAGGATACCTAGTGGCGTAGTCCACCAGGACCAATAAATAGCGGTGTCCTTCCGCCAAATGTTCCACGGGCCCCACAATATCCATCCCTACCCTCTCAAAGGGTACTCCCACTAGCGGGAGGGGGACTAAGGGTGCGGGCGCCACCTTCTTCCGCGAGGTCCGTTGACACTCGGGGCACGAGGCGCAGTACCGCCGGACCCCTTCCCGGATCCCGGGCCAGTAAAACCTGCCGGTTAGCCGTTCCCAGGTCTTTTCCACCCCTAGATGCCCCGCACACGGCACCTCGTGGGCCAAGCACAGCAGCTCCTGCTGGATCGCCCCCGGAGCTATTAGCTGATACACCTCTCCCCTGTGTTCGTCCCTCACTACCCTATACAATCTATCCCCCTTCAACTCGAAGTGGGGGTACACCACGGCGCTCCCCGGGTCCCGGCGCTGCTCATTAACCATGCTCACTTGCTCGTAAGCGTGCTGTAACCGAGGGTCATCCCTTTGGGCTTGGACAAAATCAAAGCTGCTTACCAGATGGGGTAAGCTGCCCCAGGGTATCTCTCGACCTCCTTCGGGGCCTTCGGCTGCCTCCCCGTCCGGATCCCCCGCTTCCTCGCCCAACAGCCCGGCTGAGCAGGGCAACAGGGCCCCCAGGAATCCCCAGTCTCGGCCCAAGATCACGGGGTGCGCCAGCCCCGGCACCACCCCGACGGCCAGGGTGGTGCCGTTGCCATTCACCCATAGTCGGATCATGCAGGACGGGTAGGGCCGCACCTCTCCATGGATACAACGGATGAGCACCGGGACCCCCCCGGGACGCGGCAAACCCTGTATCCCTGCCCGCACTAAGGTCCTCCCACACCCCGTGTCTACGAGGGCCTGGTACTCATAATTCCCCACCCAAACGGGGACCAGGGGTTTCCCGGGTCTCCCCTCCCGGTCTGGACATTCTCCGTACCACCCCTCAGCGAAGGTGCAGTCCATCAAAGGACACTCACGTTTAAAATGGCCGGGCTTTCCACACTGGAAGCATACCCGGGGTCCGGGCCCATGGGCTCCTTCGCGACCCCAAGGGGCTCGCCCTAGGGTCACTGGGCCCCCCAGGGGGGAAAGGGGTTGGCCCGCTCCCCCCGGTCGAGTCTCCCACAGGCCCCCCCGGGGTCCACCCCCGCCTCGAGGCCCATCCTCTTGGGGGCTACTAATGCCCCATCCCAAGCCCCGTCCCTCTCGGGGATACTTCTCTTCCCGAGGATTCAACCTGGGCCCTTCCCGTCCAGCCCATGCCCCCCTCCCGTCAAACGTCTCATAATTTTCCAGTAATTGTACTGCGGTCCCCAGGTCCGTCGGTTTGTGGCGGGATACCCAGGCCCTTCCCCCGGGGGGCAAGATGGATATGAACTGCTCTGTGAGGAGCAACTCCACTATTTCGGCGGCTGAGCGCTGGAGGGGTTTTAACCACCGCACCCCGTAAGTCCGGAGCTTCTGCGCCACTGCTTGAGGGGCAGCTCCGGGGGGGTATCGCTCTGCCCTAAACCTCCGTCTATATGTTTCCTCCGAGATATCTAACCTGGCCAAAATGGCCTCCCTAACCTTGGGGTAATCTGCCGCCTCTCCCGCCTCCAGCCGATCATAAATGGCTTGGGCCGGGCCAGACAGGCAAGGGGCTAGTAGAATAGCCCATTGAGCCTCGGGCCACTGGGCGGCCGAGGCGACCCTCTCAAAGGTGTTGAGGAACGCCTCGGGGTCGTCTGCTGGGCCCATCTTCATTAGCCGTACCGGGGGTCCCCTAGCCTCCCTGGCCCCTGTGGCATTAGCAGCGAGGGCATTCATGGCGGGCGTCAAAATGGCGGCCACCTGCTCGGCTACCTGGGCCTGGCTACGCGCCTGCGTGCTAGCCAGGTCAGATGTGAGCTGCTGCAAATACCCCCTCTGTGTCTCGAGTTGGGCGTTCTGGGTGTCCATGACCCATTTGAGTAGTGCCTCGGAATCCATCTCGCTTCGGCCCCGTACCGGCCGGGGCGGAGGAACCCCGAGTGAATGAGAGGAGGGGCTGGGCTCCTGTCCCTTGCGGTTGATCCTGCCGACTACGCCAGCTGTCCGTTCCTAAATCTGTGCCCGGTCGGCTTCCAGATACGGAGCCGGCCGGGTGGGGAAGTCCCCTTGCTCTTCGGCGCGTCCCCTTGAGGCCCAGGGACACCACGCCAACCTCTTGCGGGGTTGCTGCCGCAGGCCGTGGCCTGAGCCTAAACACCACCCCCCCCATGGTCCCCTTCACCCCAGTGCAACCTCCCCTCCCCCCTCCGAGTCTCCCTCGGTCCCCTCTTAGGCGTCCTCCCACCACGCGGGGTAAACCTGTTCTCCCCAGTCCTCTCGTTCGGCGCCCTTCTCCAAGGCTCCAGTCAGCTCTCTTTTATGCCGGTCCTGCCCCCGGCCGCAGGTGCGTCTCGTCCCTCCTCGTTGGGGTCGGGCGCAGGGTGATGACGTCACCCCTTCGACGTCCCCGCTGGCCGCTTCTTGGTCCGGGTAGTTGGAGCGGTCGGGGCTCTTTGATGCGGCTCCCGGTGCGGCGGGCCCGCTCGACTCAGCTCGGGCGGGGTCGGTCCCTCTTTCCTCCGCCTGGCGTCCTTGGGGGGCTAATGCCACCGCAGGGAGGGGTGGCGACCCCCCCCACCGGGTCGTAACTTTTCCCGCCCTCCTCCTGTCCGGGTGAGTCGGGGTGAGGGGGTTCGTCACAGCTACCCTCATAGCATCCGTGAAGTCATGTCCAGCAGAGATTTTTCAGGTGATGCAGAGGCTGGTCAGTCCGGCCTCCCTCTGCTTGGAACTGGAATTTTCCAGTGCCCATTGTGACATGTTTGTTGACTTTTTTTGTGGATAAAAATCACTTGGATTCACCACGACTTTGATGCTACATTTATAACAGTGGGTGAACCCGAGGCAGTAGAGGCCCCGCCTTGTCTGTTTTCATGGGATCAATTTCAGTGGGTGTCACCCGCTGATGTGGCAGATGTCCTTGGGGCAGTTAGGGCCACTTGTGAATTAGATCCATGCCCATCCTGGCTAGTCAAGGCCTGCTGGGAGACACTAGAGCCGTTGCTGGCGGCAGTTGTCAATGCCTCCCTTACGGAGGGAAGAGTGCCGAGCCGCCTCAAAGAGGTGGTAGTGCGGCCTCTGCTCAAGAAACCATCTCTTGATATTGACTCCTCTGCCAGTTATCAACCAGTCTCTAACCTTCCCTTTTTAGGGAAGGTTATTGAGTGGGTGGTTGCTTGGCAACTTCAGGGGCATCTGGATCGGGTCAGTTTTTGGATCCATCGCAGTCTGGCTTTTGTCCTGGGTATGGCACGCAGACTGCACTTGTGGCTTTGGTTGATGACCTGCACACCGTGAATTAGATCAGGGCAGATCATCTCTTTTAATTCTATTAGATCTGTCGGAAGCATTTGATACTGTTGACCACAAGATGTTGGTGGCCCGGCTGCAGGACCAGGCCAGAGTGGGTGGTACTGTTCTTGAATGGTTCCGCTCATTTCTGACCGGGAGAACTCAGTGGGCGGTTCTTGGGGAGTATACTTTATCTCCGTGGGACCTCATGTGTGGCGTTCCGCAGGTTTCTATTCTGTCCCCCCTCCTGTCCAACGTGTACATGCAGCCTTTGAGCGAGGTCATGAGAAGGTTCTGCGTGCGTTGTCGTGAGTACGCCGATGATACACAACTTTACCTCTCTTTTTCTGCAGACCTAGACCTGTCAGTCTCAGTGTTCACCCAGTGCTTGGCAGCTGTGGGGGACTGGATGAGGGCAAGCCGTCTGAAGTTGAATTTTGACAAGACGGAGGTGATGCTGGTGGGTAGGGCTGAGGGAGTGGTAGCTTTCATCATTTATGGGGTTTGCCCCCCCTTTGGGCACTCAGGTCCGTAGTCTGGGAGTGCTCCTCAATTCACTCCCAGGTGGCAAGAAGGTGGCAAGAGGAGCATTTCATCAATTACATCTGGAGCACTGGCTACGGCCATATTAAGGATGGGCGAACAGATCGCGGTTCAGGTTCTGCCGTTCGGTTCGGCTGCGTTTGTTTCGTCTGTTCGGTTCGCCCGTTCGGTTCGGCTGCGTTCAGTTCGTCGGTTCAGATGTTCGCCCATTCGGTAGTTCGGGTCGAATGTTGAGTTCGTATTCGGTTCGGTCGGGATTGGTTCGGTCTTTAATTCGGTGCAATCGGGAACTGACATTTGGTTTTTGAAATAAAAGGAAAAAACTAAAAAGCATATTTCTGGCTATAACATTTTTGTTTCTTATTACGTTTTGATGAAATTTAGGGATATTGTACCCCCAATGGAGGGCACTAGGTGTACCAAAATTCGAAACGATTAGATAAAGGAAACCGATTTCAAAAGCAATTGAATGTTGTGATTTTAAGAAAAGCTCCATACACATTCATGGCGACAACTTCTTTATCTTGCATCCAATGTTCATGAAACTTGTACATATTACATCCCTCCATATGCTTAATATTTCTGCCAATTTTAGGAAAGAGTAGATAAAGGGTCCCAAGGGTATAAGACATTAACCTGAAAATACATTTCCAGCTGTTACATTTTGATATTCCATTCTGTTTACAGGATATTTGACAGGAATGTATCAAATACCTTTCCTGCCATTTCAGCAAATGTACAGGAGATTTTGATAAAGGGACCCAATTATATAAGCAATTGATGTTGTCCCTGTGAAGATCATTATTCAGATGAATATCAGCATATTCAGTGCCAGTCAGAGGCAGGCACCCTGCATGGCAGGGGGAGAGAGACTGTAGGAGGAAGGATGTGGAGCAACCCCAAAGACTGACAGACACATTCAATGGCCAAACACATTACTGCAAGCTTCTAGCTTTACAGGACCAATTGGTAGTGGTTTCGAGGTGGGCATAGGGGGCGGCCCTGTGGCGGGCATAAGCAACATAACTGGGACTTCTGAGATAGCATCCCAGCAGTCAGGAGACATAGTTTAAACACATCCAGGCTGGCCAACTATCAATCACATCCTGCAGCACTGAGACAGAGGACATAAGAGAATTTCTATTGACTCTTTCCTAAACAGATGCTTCTGACTTCCCAGAAACAAGTGGGGGAGATATGTTGGGATGGTCCCAGCACAGAATGAGGATATTTGGTTGACATTTCTGTTGGCCAATTTGCATCACAAACCGATCTTATACCACAGTGACATAAGAGAATCCCAGGCATAGGCCCCTTCTCTACATATGTTGTACAGGCATATAAAATTGGGACCCTTTATAATATCTTTCTGATATTTGGCAGAGATGATCATGAAAGTGAAATATATAGTCCTGCCAAATTTCATGTACACTGGTTGGACTACAAAGATGTTATAGTCAGATATACATTTATAGGTTAATTGCTTATACCACCAAGACCTTTTTTCCAATCCTTCTGAAATTTGGCAAAGATAGTTAATATGGGAAGGGGTATAAACTGAACAAATTTCACCTACATTAGATGTGAGGCAAAGAAGTTACAGCTAAGAATGTATATGTAGAATATTGCAAAATACAATAATTCAACTGCTTCTAAAATTGGATTCCTTTATCCAATTATTTTGAAACTTGGTGCACTTAATGCGTTCTATTGGAGGTAGAGGCAGCCCAAATCTCAGTCACATAGCTTATAAAACAAAAATGTTACAGCCGATAATGTGTTTTCCATTTAAACCAATGGAAATTCAATTCCGACCTCACCGAACGCATCCGAACCGAACGTTCGAATTCGAGTTCGGTTCAAACGTTCGGTTCGGTTGACCGAACTATTCAAGTTCGGTCTGAACTCCAAACTTCCGAATTCGAGTTCAGGTCGAACATTCGGTTCGGTCAACCGAACTATTCGAGTTCGCTCCGAACTTCCGAACCGCATTCGCGCATCCCTAGGCCATATGTCTCTGACTCCGATGTGGCCACCATCATCCATGCCTTTGTTACCTCTAGATAATATTATGGTAACGCACGCTACGTGGGGCTACCTTTGGGGACAGTCTGGAGGTTGCAGCTGATGCAGAATGTGGAGGCCCGTCTCCTAATGGGAACGGGTTGTCACGAGCACATTACAGCAGTGCTCCTTTCTCTGCACTGGCTCACTATTATCTTCCAGACCCAATTCAAGGTGTTGGTAATGACCTTTAAAGCCCTAAACAGTCTGAGCCCTGTTTACCTGCGGGACCGCCTCAGGCCCCAGGTTGTATTGAGGCCAGGTCGCAATACAACCTGTGGTCGGCCAGGGACACCCGACTTGAAGTCCCCCAGGTTTCACAGGTGGCGACGATGGGGAGGACATTCTCAGTGGCTGCTCCTAGGCTGTGGAATTCCCTCCCGATGGAGACCCGCCTGGCCCCAGACCTCCCCTCTTTCCGAAGACAATGTAAGACCTGGCTATTCCACCAGGCCTTTGGAGAGGGAGACGGGTAGGGTGGGGGAGGATTGGGGCTGCCCTTTTAGTGTATTTTTAGTATTTTAAATTAATTTTAAATTGTGAATTGTTGACTGTGTGTGAGAGCCGCCCTGAGCTGCTGTGTGAGCAGGAGGGTTGCAGGATAAAAGAAAACTGAAATAAATAAATATATCCGTGCCAACACAGGAGAAGTGAATGGCTCCAAAGGTGCTCTTAGTGCGTACAGTGTAAATGAAGTGATTGGTACAGGATATAAATGTGGAAATCATTCGGGGCTAGCAGGCAAAATGAAACAAACAAAATGTAGAATGCATCAAGGAACTAGCAAAAAACAAAAGACCTGAGCTTTCAAAAATCATCAGACAATGGGAAGGGAGAGTCAGGTATGGAAGATTTAGGGGCAAAGTGTCCATTTTGTCCTTTGAATCATGGCCATGAGATGCCCTGTGCACGTGCCTATCAGTCCAGAAGGTTTTTCAGCTCCTCAAAAAGCAGCTCACATCAGAACTATGGCTGGGAAGGGCTTCTTTTTCCTAGCTGATGGGCAGACAGGTGGCTGGCAGCAGATAATTTGGGGAGGCTTAGCCTTTCCAAGCCTCTAAGACCTTCTGCCCCTGGTTAGGGGAATGATGTAAAAGAAAATTTATTCTGAGGCCATTTTTAAACAAGACACACCCACCCAGCCACCCAAGTGCCCGTTTGAAGATGGCGTGAGTGGGCCTGCGCTGACCCATACACCACCCACTCAGGTCCACACACGGAACATCGGGGGGAATTCCAGGATGCTCTGTGCAGGAGCAGGAGTGGGTGGTGCACGGGTAGGGGCACACACCCAGCACGCACCCGTTTCATCCCGTTTAAATCCCGCACCACTCACTGGAGGAGTGTGTACACGCCACACAGCGCACACAGACCCACCCCACGGCCATTTTGGCAGCTTTATATAGGGTTTTTATTAGGGTTGAGGGGAATATGCCAATATGCATTTGCACAGTTATTCAAAACAGGTACAGGTCCGGGACACCAAGAGCACATAACACCAGTGCTCCATTCTCTGTACTGGCTGCCTACTGGGTCCCGATTCAAGGTGTTGGTGCTGACCTATAAAGCCCTATACGGCCTGGGCCCTACCTACCTGCGGGACCGCCTCACTCCCTGGTTCCTGCAGCGGCCATTGCGCTCAGCCGGGGGGCCACACTGGAGACGGTGTTCTTGGTCACCGTACCTTGGTTGTGGAACTAGCTCCTGGCGGAGGCTCGTTTGGCCCAGGACCTTCCCTCCTTCAGGCTTCAATGTAAAACCTGGTTGTTCCGCCAGGCGTTTGGTGAGAGAGATGGGTAGGGGTGGGATTGGGTTGGAGGCGGAGGCGGGGAGATAGATGGTTTTATTGTTTTAAGTCATGCTGTATATTTTATTTTATGCTTTTATATTGTGCGCCGCCCCAAGCTGCGTTTGACAGAAGCGGGCAGAATAATAAATTTTTGTAATAAATAAATAAAACAAGTGAATAACTGAATAAATCTTGTGCGACAGTGCTATTGCAATAATATGGTACACACTAGTGCTCAACCTAGACCTCTCTGGCCTCGAACTTGGCACTCCAGGCAGAAGAGCTGACCTCATTGCCACCAGGGAATTGTCCGCAGCACCACAACAGCAGTCCCAACAACCTGTTTCTCTGGTGGTGACTGAAGGCTCCTGATTGGCTGACCAGCCTGTGTTGTCACTGGCTTCCTTGGAGGAGATAAGTAAGACAACAGGAAGAGGGAGTTGCCCAAACTTGACGGCTACCTGGCTTGTCTGCTACTTGACCCAGCTCCTGTCTCCATTACAGTCCTTCCCATAGTTCCAACCCTGCTCCTGCCTACCCTGTGCTCCTTCTTCCAGTCATTGCTTCATCTAGCACCAGCCTTGAATCCTGCCTCTTGAGCTTCAGTCCCTTCCTGCTGACCTGACTTACGCTCCGTTGCAATTCCTGCAGTCAGCTGAAGTGCTCTCTTGCAGGTACCACCTGCCAGTCAGATTCCAGGGATGGGCGAACGCAGTTCGGAAGTTCGGAGTTCGGTCCGAACTCAGCCTGTTCGGATGACTGAACCAAACTTCCGAACTGGACACTCGAACTTCCGAACAGTTCGGAAAAGTTTGGATGAGTTCGGGATGGGAAAAATGTGATTTTTGGGTGGGAAAAACGTGACTGGAAGGGGGAGGCAGCTGAGGAGCAGACTTCCTGGCACCAGGGGTGGACACCAGGGGTGGTTTCGGGGCAAAAAATACTGATAGCGAAAAAAAATCGGTTTTGGTTTCGGTACCGATAGCACTTTTTTTTATTTCGGCCAAGTTCAGCCAAACCAAACTCCGTCGAACCGAACAGCCTAACCTGAACTCGGGTTTCAAACCGAATGTCCGAACAGCGTTCTGTTCGCCCATTCCTGTCAGATTCATACAATGGGGACACGCAGAGAGGTGTTCTTGGTTGCTGCCCCAGTGTTGTGGAATTCCCCCCCCCCCTCGAGATTTGTCAGATCCTAAGCTTAAATATTTTTCGGAAGCAATGAAAGACCTTTCTTTTTGGCCAATGGGGCTAGAGCTTGGGCAGGGGATTTCTAGGGGGTTGGGTAGGGTTTTGAGAGGGTTTTTATAGATTTTGTGTGTATTTTTTTATGTGGTTCTTATTTTTTTTAAGCTGCCCTGAGCCTTAGAGGAAGGGCAGGGTATACGTTGGATTTAAAATAAATAAATATCCTTTCCGTCCTAGCTTTTATGCCGAAGCTCCCAAGCCAGTCTGATTGGCAGTATTGTCGACGATTCTACATTATTCCAAGCACAGATGACTGAAATCCCAGATTTGTTAAGAACATTTTGGGCATGCATCTTAAAATAAGCTTCCGTGGACTGGCTGATGTACATTCCTGACATTCCATGCAAAGCTCTGCAGGTGCGTTTTAAAGCCTGGCTTTGGACATGCCCATGGGAGTGGCACAGGAGGGGTTAATGCAGGCAAGAAAAGCAAGCGGTCTCCGGCGACCTCTGACAAGAGCGGCTCTTGCAACGTGAGAAACCAGTATTATTGCAGCCACATTTCCAGCTGCAGCTTCACAAGAGAGTATACCCCAGTGGTAATTTAAGGCAGCTGTCAGGCTCCATGGAGCAATGATACAAGATGATTGTTCAAGAGGCTCAGGAACAGTTGCATTTTTCCAGTGATGTGAAAACCTTTTGGGCCAGAAGTGCTCCAGAGTGCTCTAATTGCGAGCAATTTCTCAGGAATATTACTGATTTGAGGCTGGGCTGCTTCAGTTTGATGGGTCCCTCCCTCCCCCCCCCCAACGATTTTAGATTTCACTGTTACATTTTAACAAACTCTACTGAGCGGAGAGGAGAACAATGGAAAGCTCTCTAATAAGTCTGTGCACTCATTACCGCTCATTGAAACAAGCAGGGCTGACCGAGTACGGTAGCACTGCCTTTGTGGAAGAAATTGAAATTGGCTAGGAAACTTCGGGCATTGGACAGCACCGGGTACATTGTTGGAGCTAAATAAAATCCATCAATAAATACATTTCCAATGAAATGTATTATTTGGCAATGTTGCAAATGAGGTGAATTAGACCCATCAAAGCAAACGGTCCAGATCTGGGCTGGCCTAACAGCAGCTCCCTGAAGAATAGTTTGCTTGCCCTGCCACGCCCTGCACGTTGCTGGGGCCACTCGCACTTGCCTGGCTGTGCTGCAGGGGCAGTATCAGTGTCAGTCCGGAGGCTGGGCTAGTCCCAGCAGCACTTGCCCAGAAGGGAAGTGATGCAACCATTGGCACAGCTGGGAGCAATTCTTGAAGCAGGCAGAGAGAGCACTGGAACTGCGAACCTTGGGCTCCCAGCCACTTCTCAGTGGAGCTGTGTCTCTGCCCTAGAAAGTTCCAGGCCGCGCTCCAATGTATTGATTCAGACCCTACCAGGTTCAGCCCAGTGCAGCCTGGAAAGGTGGGCACTGCCCCCAGACCTGACACACAAGCAGCATCTGAAGCCTGACCCACATTCACCTGTAGGCTCTTCCAGCAGGGCTGATACTGGGCAGGAGGGGATCAGGCTCTCACTCCCTCTCGGACACAAAAGAGAGACATAGAAAGACAGAGAGAGCAGGAGACGTGTCAAGAGCATGTGTGAGATAGAGAGAGAATGTGTGGGGTGTGTGTGAGAGAGAGAGAGAGGTGTCAGGAGAGTGTGGGGGTATTATTATATGACGGGGCCCCACACTGACCCTGGATTTATCTGCCTGTGTGAAGGGCAGCCACCAGATGTTCACCCTGGTTTGGGCCTGGGTATCTCACCATGGCGTCATTCCCAGGACGGTGGGGTAACCTGGACTGAACTGAGGTAACTCCCTGCCCCAGGGCTACCTCCTGTCCAATTGAGGGGTGGGGGCGGCATTCTGCACCATACACCATAGAGTCATGGTTGTAGGCTAGAACAACCCACAATTCTGTAGTGGAGACCGGAGGAGCCACTGGCCCATCTGCAGGGTTCCTTGTGTGAAGTGGCTGGGGCGGGGAGGGGGGGAGAATAGAGAAGCTCTGGCAGGCTCCCTTCCCACGTGTGTGTATGGGGAGGGGGGAGAAGATGTATGGTATCAGGAGTGTCTGTATAATGCACATCGGAAGAGTGGAATGTGCAGCTTGTAGGGTTGGAAATAACACACATCCTTGGTTGAGGAGTTATATTTACAGGGACTGGCTTAGATAAGCCTGTTTGTTTACCCAAATTGAAGTCTCCTTCATACAACATTCGTTTACACTTGGTAGTGGTACAAACCTACTTTGAAATGTCTGTCACTTCATGTGCTCTTAATGATGATTGCCACATGATGCAAGAGGTGGGTCATGGGATGCAGGGAAATCAGCAGCTGTGCAAATGTCTTATATGGGACACGGAAAAGGCAGATTATGGAATAAAAGGGCTCATTCAAACACCCTCCGCCCTTGCATCACCTGTTCCTTAATCTGTGTTTATCTTGTCCTAGCAAACCACCAGGTGTCCTCTTTCACTGAAGCAGCTAAGAAACTGTGTTTCTGACATTTACCCTATTGTTTTCCCACCCCAACAGATAATCCTCTATAACTTAATCAGAGTATGGGCATGTGTTCTTTAGCACATGGCATACCATCAGCTTTTTTTGGGGACCCATACCACTCTACCCTCCATCGGAGGGGCTGGTCTGCTGCAGTGCTCACAGCAAACTTTGCTGGGTGTGTGACCTTTGTACAATGTTTGTTGAAGGGCACAGGAAGAAAACAGTGAAGTAGCATGTGCTATGGGTGTGCAAGTCCATAAATGCCGATCCATAGCTCAACACGCACGGCTCGTGTCTCCATGCAACTTGCAATCTCATACTACACTGAAGCAAGACCAAAAAAAAGGTGCATTTTTTTCCTGTCATGTAATGAAATTTCCATCTTTTTCTAGCTGAATACTTGCAAGTGTTAAGGAATAAGGCGTGACAGACACTGCATGGCGAGGTAAATTAAGAAGTCTCCGGTGGTGCCTAAGGCGCCAGGAGAAAGCAGCAGTGAATTGTTTTTGTGACTACTTTATCTTTCGGTGATTTTACTGCTCATGAAACGTGCCAAATTGATAAGTACTGGAAACTGAGCTCTGAATATGCAGAAAGCAGGTTCACTCAAAGCAGCAACAGCCCAAGCCACCCACCCACTCTCCTACCCAAAAAGTTAAAACATGCTTCAGCCCAGCCATGGAGTCACGGTCATTAGGCTAGCCATACTTGGAGGGATGTGACTATGCAGTGTTTTCAGTGTGTAGGAGTTCGAAGGTGAGGGATTCAGCACTCAAAATCACTTGCTAGGATTGGGGCCTTAGTCCCTGAGCATTCTCAACACAACTTTCAAAAGTATTTGTGTCACAACTACCATCTGGGCTGAAATACACACAAGGAATTTGGAACCTGGGATTTTCAAAGTTAAAGACCTGAGTCTCTCCATAGAGACTAAGTAGCCAGGCTTCATAGCTGCTCTGTAACAATGCACAGATTCTATGGATGATGCACGAAAAGTAGTATTACATACCTACAGTGTAGGATATGTGCATACAACATGCATTATGGTATTAGAGGATATAGCATTTATTAGTATTAATCATGTATATGACACTTTCAGTGTTCAAAGTGCTTTATAACCCTTATCTAGTTCACCTTCACATCAACCCTGTGGGGTAGATAGTTATCATTCCCATTTTATAGATGGAGAACTGAGGATGACTGCTAGTAACTTGCCAAAATCTGGACTGCATCGGTTTTCTGGATCCCACGCAGTCCAGTGTCCATCCTGGGTGTGGCACGGAGATGGCGTTGGTAGCCTTGGTGGACAACCTCCTCGTAGAACTGGATAGTGGTCGTATGCCGGCTTTTGATACTGTGAACCTTGAGATGTTGTTGACTCGCCTGCAAGATTTGGCTGGGGTGGATGGAACAGTTTTGCAATGGTTCTGTTCTTACCTGACGGGTAGATCCCAGTGGGTGGCTGCTCAGGGATTATACATCTGCGGCCCTCCTGTGTGGGCTGCCGCAGGGTTCCATCTTGTCCCCCCCCCTCTCTTGTTTAACATGTATATGAAGCCACTGGGGGGAGATCGTGCGCAGCCTGGGGGGGTCCATTGTTATCAATACACGGATGACACCCAGCTGTATTTGTCCTTTTCATCAGAGCTAGGTCCTGCTGTTTCCTTGCTGTCACGGTGTTTGGCAGCAGTGGGGGACTGGATGAGGCGGAGTCAGTTGAAGCTCAATCCTGACAAGACGGAGATGATGCTGGGTGGGGGGAGGGTCGACAGCCTGAGGGAGGAGGCCACCCCCATTATTAGTTACCGCCAGTAGTGTAGCTAATTTTAAAAGGGATTGGATAAATTCTTGGAGGATAGGTCCATTAATGGCTATTAACCAAATAGTTTTTGGCAACTATGGGTATTTTCAGACGTTACGTGGGCCTTTGGCCCCGTACCGGCACCACCGGCTTCGTTCCCCGCCGCGGTCACCCCGTAACGGCACAACAGACGTGCTGGGGGGATCCCGGCGGGGAAAGTGGGAGGGGCCAGGGCCGCACAGCGCAACGTGCGGCCGCACAGCGCAACGTGCGGCCGCATGGCCCCGCCCCCTCCACGCACCCC
>QEPC01009477.1:7158458-7225423 GCA_003113815.1 Sphenodon punctatus | reverse complement strand
GGCTAGCCCGGGAAGCGTGGTTCAAACGGACCCCATGTGGGGATTGACCGTGGCCAACATCTGGCGCGCCGCGAACAGACGTACGGGACACGGTGACCGCAGGTGGGTATTCACCGTGGTTCACCGTGTTCACGTAACGTCTGAAATCACCCATAACCTCTTACTGTTGGGGGCTGGAACAACAGGGAATGGATTGCCCATTGTGACCGGCTGGGTACTTCTCCCAAGAGACAGAGATTGGCCACTGTTGGAGACAGGATGCTGGGCTCGATGGACCCTTGGTCTGACCCAGTATGGCACTACTTATGTTCTTATGTTTTCCGGAAGACGCTCAAATGAGAGTTAGGTGAACCTCCGAGTTCCAGAGCCTTGGAGCAACCACCAAGGTTGCCTCTCTGTGTACCCGGATCAAAGAGAGCTGGGCCAACAATGGAATTTGCAGGAGAGCACTCTCAGAAGATTTTAGAGGCTGTGAGGAACATAAGTGGGGAGGAGTTCCTTTAGATGTGCAGGGCCCAGACCATTTGCCATTTACTATTGCGGAGTAAGTGGCTGGGAATTGTTGCCTGAGGTAATATTGAATAAGAGGTACCATTAGGAATTCACAGTGGACAGAGGACAGCAAGAACTTGGAAACAGCAAGTATCGCCATTCATCATGGTCCCCAACAGTGGAATTGGAAAGCTATTAAAGCTAGAAGAAATTAAAAGATTCCTTTTTCCCCCATTTCTTTTTTTTAATCCATTTTGCAAGTAAACCATGAACTAATAGAATGCAGAACTTGAATGGCAGCACTTATTGTGGAGGAAATAGCCTTTCATTTCTGCTCTCTACAAATTGATTAAATTAATTTATCTAGTCAGGGTAATAGCACCGTCTCCCTCGTTAATTCTCCATTTAAGGCCCTGTGACAAGTTGAGCATTCTACTGTCATAATAGCTTATTTCAGGTGGGTTGCCAGGCAGAAAGCCAAGGCCTTTTTCAAGCACCGACTTGAGAAGTGTTCCTCTTACAGTATGTCCCTCCAGAGAACTCTTGAGATGTATTTTTGTTCTAGCTCCAATATAAGCAGGGTTAAGAGAACTTTTCTTTCTTTTAAAAAGCCGCCAATAACAGTGCTAAGCAGAGATGAAATGAACAACAGATTTTGTATTTACAAACATGATTCACATTTTTGGATAGCGTATCAAATATCCAAATGATATCCCCAGCTGAAATGGATATTTGCATATTCAGTTATTTAGTTTGAGATACTCCATTCATTTTGTCCTGGGTTATGTTGATCATTTTGGTGACTTCATTTTGGCTATTGCGCCCAACCAAAGTAATTTAAATACCCAAATGACTGATAGTCTGATGATGACACTAACTCCGCTTTAACACCACTCTATCACAGCTTAAACATTTCTTATGCATGTTGCAGAGCTGCATAGGGCATCAACACAGCCCTGCCACATGCATAAGAAATGTTAGAGGGGTGTTAAAGTGGAGTTAGTGTTATGTCCGTTTTCACCCTGAAATAACTAAAATAGCCAAGGTGGATATTTGGCAAAGCAGGACCAAAGGGTCTGCCTTGTCGGATCGGAACTGAAGCAGACAAATTTGTTGGATATAGCATTTGCCATGGATTTTTAGCTGTAGCACAAAGTTAAAAACCCAGGGTTTTGCGGTCATCAGAAAAAGGTATGGTTCCGCTGGATTGACCCTGAATTTTCAAATTCTTGTTTGATTTTAAAACGTTTCAGCCATGTGACTCCCCCTGAAGTCAATGGTCATGCTGACGGAACACAGAGCAATTCTTAAGAGGTGGG
Organism: Sphenodon punctatus; assembly: GCA_003113815.1. Lineage (NCBI taxonomy): Eukaryota > Metazoa > Chordata > Lepidosauria > Sphenodontia > Sphenodontidae > Sphenodon > Sphenodon punctatus. Next base: position 7,223,612 of record QEPC01009477.1, on the reverse strand, counting down.
AAAAGAAAACGGAGCTCTCTAAATAATCAGGAAATAAGAGGGAGTAGTAACTGGCCAAGCTACTCTTTCACATGTACTTTTTCAAAACCCTTTCTTTGTTTTTAGAAGTCTTCAAAGGAAATTTAGAAGGATTGTCTATCCATGGTAATCTTTTCTGACTTCTAACATGCCTGAAGAAGGGCCTTATGTGGTCCGAAAGCTTACATACTCTCACCACCAGAAGGTGGTCCAGGAAATGAGACCATCTGAACTACTTTGTCTTCATGTCCCGGGCCCCCTAAGTTTGTGCCCGGTCGGCTTCCAGATACGGGGCCGGCCGGGCGGGGAGCCCCCCTTTCTCTCCGGCGTGCCCCTTTGAGGGACAGGGACTACACCCTGCACTCCTGCAGGGACATTCCGCAGGCCAAGGCCTGAGCCTAGGGTTCCGTGCCCCGTACCTGCCTTCCCAACCTCCACCCTCTCCGTGACCTGGACTCCCCTTCTCCCCCTGAGTCCCCAGTCCCGTTCAGCTATAGCCACAATCCTCTCCCGTACCCCCCTGCACCACCGGATCCTCTCACCCCCCCTAGGGTCTCGCCCTCGTTCTCCTTTATCCTGTCTCCACCTCTTCCACAGGTGCGTCTCCTTCTCTCCAGCTTCGGCGGGGCGCTCCCTGATGATGTCATCGGCTCTGCCCGTCCTGTCGGGTGGCTCCGCCCTCCCGGCGTATCCTCTCTCTCTGCGTGAGGCTCTTCCTCTCTGCCGGTCCGCCTCTTGCTCCTGCAGCCCGACAGGGCTACGGCCGGGGTCAGGTAAGCCTCTTCATCCTTGCCGAGTTCCCCGTGTCCCTCCGAGGCATTGGGGCCCGGGCCGCCTGGTCTGTCACACTTCATCTCTTACATTTGAGGCCAACCCAGCAACCACATTTTCTACTGTCATAGTATTGGAACATGACACAGATATCCTAAAAGCACCTGGGGTAGGAAAGGACTATTACCAAATGTGATGCACAGCAGCCCAGCCTGACCACAAGTCCCTTCAGGCCCTGCGCCACTCACAGATTTCTGTTCGGTCTTCAGGCTGTTCTCCTACTCAGTGGTGGAAAGACTTCTCCTTTACGCTTGTGGTATTCGCTGTTCTCTCCTTTCTGTGAGACATCTCCCTCACTGGTCACAGGGGTTCCTTGTTGTTGTCTTTAGGGAATTAACTCCCATTGAGGACAGTCCTAATAGGGGTGTGCATGTCGTTTTCATTATTACAATAACAATAATGAAAATTTTTGTTTTCATTATCGTTATTGCAATAAAAAACCCGACAAATAATAATAATGAAAATAGAAACGAAAACAACATTTTGTTTTTGAAATAAAGGGAAAACACTGAAAAACATATTTCTGGCTATAACCTTTTTGTTTCTTATTCAATTCTGATTAACCTTAGGGGAGGGTGTACCCCCCAATGGAGGGCATTATGTGTACCAATTTTTGAAAAGATTAGCTAAAGGGAACCAATATTAGAAGCAATTGAATGTTGTGATTTTAAGAAAAGCTCCATACACATTCCTGGCTACAACTTCTTTATCTTCCATCCAATTTACGTGTACCCTGTGAATATTATGTCCTTCCACAAGCTTAAAAATCCTGCCAATTTTCAGACAGGTTGGATAAAGGATCCTGATTGTATAAGACATTAACTTGAAAATACATTTCCAGCTGTAACATTTTTATATTCCAAACTGTTTACAGGACATTTTGTAGGAATGTATCACACACCTTCCCTATCATCTCTGCCAAATTACAGGACAAACTGATAAAGAGCCTCAATTTTATAAGCAATTGAAGTTGTCCCCTTGAAGACTATTATTCAGATAAATAGCAGCACATGCAGTGCCAGTCAGAGGCAGGCACCTGGCATGGCAGGGGGAAGGAGGCTGCATGAGGGAGGATGTGGAGCAACCCAAAAGACTGACAGACACATTCACTGGCCAATTACTGCATGCTTCCAGCTGGCAGGGATGGTCAATGCCTGCCTTAGGGAGGGCAGGGTGCCGGGCTGCCTTAAGAGGCGGTGGTGAGGCCCCTGCTCAAGAAGAAGCCATCACTTGATGTTGACTTCCCAGCCAGTTATCGGCCGGTCTCTAACCTTCCATTTTTACAGAAGGTTATTGAGCGGGTGGTGGCCCCGCAGTTGCAGGAGCACCTGGATCGTGTCAGTTTTCTTGATTCCTCACAGTCGGGATTTTGCCCAGGATATGGCACTGAGACTGCGCTTGTGGTGTTGGTTGACGATCTCCGCTGAGAATTAGATCAGGACTGCTCAGCCCTGTTGATTCGATTAGATCTGTCAGCAGCATTTGATACCGTTGATCATGAGATGTTAGTGACGTGCATGCGGGACCATGCAGGGGTGGGCGGTATGGTTCTTGACTGGTTCCACTCCTTCCTGGAGTCCCGCAGGGTTCTGTTTTGTCCCCTCTCCTGTTCAACATGTATATGCAACCACTTGGCGAGGTGGTCAGGAGGTTTGGCGTGCGGTGTCATCAATATGCTGATGACAGCCAGCTTTACCTCTCCTTTTCATCAGACTCAGGCCTTGCAGTCTCGGTGCTTAACGGGTGCCTTGCAGCTGTGGGCGATTGGATGAGGGGAAACCGACAAGGGCTGAATCCCGACAAGACGGAGGTGATGTTGGTGGGTAAGGCAGCAGGGGTAACAGCCCCCATCATTGATGGGGTGTGCCCTCCTCTGGTTCCCCAGGTGTGAGTCTGGGGGTGCTTCTTGACTCACAACTCCACTTGGATGCTCAGTTGGAGGTTGTGGCAAGGAGCGCCTTCCGCCAACCTGGTGCGTCGGCCATACATTTCGGACTCCGACCTAGCCACCGTCATTCATGCCTTAATCACCTATAGGCTTGACTACTGTAACGCGCCCTACGTGGGGCTACCTTTGGTGATGGACGGAGACTGCAGCTGGTGCGGAATGTGGCGGCCTGTCTCCTGGAGGGATTGGGCCACTGGGAATGTATTACACCGATTCTTCGGTTTCTGAACTGGCTGTCTGTAGTCTTCTGGGCCTGATTCAAGGTGTTGGTGCTTACCTATAAAGCCCCAAAAACGGTCTCGGCCCAACCTAATTGCAGGACCGCCTTACCCCCCGGGCTCTGGATCGGCCCCTGCAGTCATGGCGGGGTGCTCTCCTGAAGGTGCCCTGAGTCTGCCAGGGGGCCACAATGGGGAGGGCCTTCTCGGCTGTGGAACTCCCCACCTGTGGAGGCCCATTTGGCCCTGGATTTCCCCTCCTTTCGACATTGTTGCAAGACATGGCTGTTCCATCTGGGGTTTTTTGGGAAGGGGACGATGGGCTTAGGAATTTTTTATCGTTCCCTTTGTTGTGTATTTTACAGTTGTTTTAATGTTTTTGATATTTGCTGTTGTATGCTGCCCAGAGCTGCTTATGGCAGGATGGGCGGGTTAAATATATCTTAAATAAAAAATAAAAAATGTACAGGACCAATTGGTAGTGGCTTTGAGACGGGCACTTTGGGGATAGCATCCCAGCAATCAGGAGACATAGTTTACACATCCAGGCTGGCCAATTATCAGCACAATCACATCCTCCAGCAATGTGACGAGGACATAAGAGAATCTCTATCGGCTCTTTCCTAAACAGATGCTTCTGACTTCACAGTAAAACATGGGGGAGAGATGTTGGGATGGTCACATCACAGAATGAGGATATTTGGTTGACATTTCTGCTGGCCAATTGGCATCACAAACCAATCTTATACCACAGTCACACATAAGAGAATCCCTGGCATAGGCTCCTTCTCTGCATATGTTGTGCAGGCATATAAAATTGGGACCCTTGATCACATCTTTCTAATATTTAGCTTAAATGATCATGAAGGTGTGAGATACATCCCTGCCAAATTTCATGTACATTGCTTGGACTACAAAGATACTACAGTCAGACATACATTATAAGATAACTGCTTATACCACCAGGACCCTTTATTCAATCCTTCTGAAAGTTGGCAGAGATAGTAAATATGGGAAGGGGTATAAATTTGCCAAGTTTCATCTACATTAAATGGGAGGCAAAGTTACAGCTAAGAATGTATATGAAGATTTTTGCAAAATAATATAGTTCAACTGCTTATAAAATTGGATTCCTTTATCCAATATTTTTTGAATTTGGTACACGTAATGCCTTCCATTGGAGGTACAATCCCACCAAGTGTCAGCCAAATATAATGAAAAATAAAAAAGGTTACATTGAAATGAATGGAAAATGAAAACGAAACCAAAAACGGAAACGGAAACTTGATATTTATGAAAATGAACATGATAGATTTAAATACCGAAAACGAAATACGAAAATGAAAACTACATGAGCCCCTGGTGTGTTGGTATATGCAACATCCATAAGTTAATGCCTGCTGTATTAAGAACAGTAATTGACTATAGAGCCACCAGATGGCACTGCTAAGTTTATGTGTACATGGAAGGGAGATGGGGTTTTTGCAGTTGAATTCCTTTGTGTAACCACTCCTTCTTCCCTTCTCTCTCTTTGTCTCAGTCTCCATTTTGTCTCACTACTAGTTAGATGCAACTAAGGATCTGTGCCTGAGAAAGCTTAAGTAAAATTCTGTTTTAAACCTTCAGCTGCATTTGTCCTTACTGATTGCGAATCAGTTATTACTCTGCAACAGGTTATGCGCCCAGACCTCTTCAGAACAGCCCAGAACAACTTTAAAGTCTGGAAGTGAGCTGAAAGGAAAAGAGGCCCAAAGGAAACTCCCAGAGGAGGCTACTAACTGTAAGTGAGCAGAAGAACCAGAATCCCAATCTGAGGGGAGGCAAGCAAGCACGGCCAGCAGCTCTGAATTAAAGCTTTCCGTCTGCAAGCTGAATAACACAAAATACCAGTTGTGGAAATTCAAAATAGAAATGCTCCTATCCAAAGATGACCAGTGGGAGATGATCACCACAGACAGACCTGCAGCAAACCCTGAGGAGTGGGCTAGAAAGAACAAACAGGGAAAGGCAACCATAAGCCTGCTAGTAGAAGATGACCAGTTAATCCACATAAGGGAGGAGGCCACAGCAAAGGGCATGTGGAATGCACTGCAGAAGCTGCATGAAAGGACCAGCTTGAACAGTAAGCTGTTTCTCCTAAGGAAACTGTACCAGATGAGACTTGGTAAAGGGAAGGAGATGCAGGATCACATAAATTCAATGCTGGAAGTGGTAGCACAACTGCGAGGGATCGGTGAAGAGATAAAAGACAACCACGTGGCGGCCTTACTTCTCTGCAGCCTGCCTGAATCATACAGCGCCCTCATAAACGCCCTAGAGACAAGGCCTGAGGCAGAACTAACACTGGAATTTGTAAAAGGGAGACTCATGGATGAATTCCAGCGCAGGAAAGAAATCATGCAAGATAATCAGGACCAGGATAAGGAAACTGCCCTGAGAATTGCAGACAACAGATTGCACAAGAAGGAAACAAGGGCATGTTTTCGGTGCAAGAAAGAAGGACACCTAAAGAAAGACTGCTCCATATGGAAGGCAGAACAACAAAAGCGATCTCCACAAGTGTCTAAGCAAAGGGCCAAGGCTACAACCAGTGACACAACCACAGAACAGTGGAGAGGATGTTTTAGAGCAACACAGACCAACTCATCACAGGACTGGTGTGTCGACTCTGGAGCCACAAGTCACATGACCAGCGACAAGAGCTTTTTCACGGTACTGGACCCAAGCAACAAAGAAGAGATATACCTCGCTGATGGAAGCAGCATCACTGCAGAAGGTATTGGCGAAGGAATTCTAAGTTGCAACAAGCCACACGGAGGCACACTAGCAATACCAGTAAAGGATGTGCTGTATGTACCTGGCTTAGAGGGAGGACTCCTATCCGTTAAACGCCTAACAGAGAAAGGGCTCACCGTCAAGTTCCGGGGTAATGAATGCACAATCCAGAAGGGGACAAGGGTCCTAGCCAGAGCCTATGCAGATGAGCACCTGTATCGCTTGAGTGCAACCAAGGAACAAGCAAAACTCACTGCACATGAGCAACACAAGGACTGTATTCATCTGTGGCATCGACGCCTGGGTCACAGGCACCCGGAAAGTATAAAGGAACTGCAAAGACAGCAGCTGACAAAAGACCTGATAGTAACAGCATGTCCCTTGACCATGAGATGTGAATGCTGTATCAAAGCTAAAGCCACCAGAGCAACGCTCCCCAAGGCAAGCCAGACAAGAACCTCCAAGCCACTTGACCTCATACACAGCGATGTGTGCGGCCCCATGAAAGTACCCACACCTGGAGGGAACAGATACATAGTGACATTCATAGACGACTACTCAAGATACACAGTCACATACCTCATGAAGCATAAGGATGAAGTACTGGAAAAATTAAAGGACTACATAACCATGACAAGCAACAGATTCCAACGCAAGCCGCTCGTACTTCGAACCGACAACGGAGGCGAATACACAGGAAAGAGAGTTGAAGACTTCCTGAGAGCCCACGGGATAGAGCACCAGAAGACGGTACCATACACGCCCGAGCAAAATGGGGTAGCTGAAAGAAAGAACAGAACCTTAACAGAAATGATCAGGTGCATGTTGACTGACTCCGGACTGCCAGAAAAATATTGGGGCGAGGCAGTAGTTACGGCGACATATCTACAGAACCGACTCTACTCAAGAACAGTGAGTAAAACTCCATATGAACTCTGGTATGGAGAGAAGCCTAGTGTGGGACACATCAAAGTGTTTGGATGCAAGGCATACGTGTACATTCCGGAAGAGAAACGCACCAAACTACAAAACCAAGCTGTGGAAGGGATTCTTGTTGGATACAGCGAACACTCCAAAGGATACAGAATCCTCAACCCACACACGGAAAAGTAACTATCAACAACAGCGTGACTTTCGAAGAAAACCCAAGCAACAGTGTAATGTCCTTACAAGAATCAGAAGAAGAAGCATCTCCTGGATCAGGAGGAGAAGAGCATCAGGAACAAACAGTTGAAATCAGCACAAGCTCAACTGAGATGCAGGAACAAACCCAATCACCTGCAGATGTTGAAATCAGAAGATCTACCAGGGAAAATAAAGGCAAACCGCCCACCCGCCTGTCCTACAAAGCAAGTCTCGACAGACTGTCTGAGCCATCAACATGGGAAGACGTCTTACAAACGTCAGAAGGGGAACACAACAAATGGACAAAGGCAGGTACAGAAGACATGGTAGCAGATGCCGTGACAAAACCTTGAGCAGAAGAACACCACCGGAAGCTACTAAGTAAAATGGGTTTAGTAGGTTAACTTCTGTCTGTTGAGAAGGGGTGTTGGTATATGCAACATCCATAAGTTAATGCCTGCTGTATTAAGAACAGTAACTGAGTATAGAGCCACCAGATGGCGCTGCTAAGTTTATGTGTACATGGAAGGGAGATGGGGTTTTGCAGTTGAATTCCTTTGTGTAACCACTCCTTCTTCCCTTTTCTCTCATTGTCTCAGTCTCTATTTTGTCTTCTTACTAGCTAGATGTAACTAAGGATTTGTGCCTGGAAAGTCTTAAGTAAAGTTCTGTTTTAAACCTTCAGCTGCATTTGTCTTTACTGATTGCGAATCAGTTATTACTCTGCAACATGGTGCACACCTCTAAGTCCTACCATGAGCCTCTGCGCATGGTGCTCTGGCCTCCACCCGAGTCTAATTGTGACATTTTATTTTTGTGCTCTGTGTGTTGAATTTGTGTTTGGCATATTGTTACCACAATAAGCTTGAAACTTAACTTGACACAGTCTGTGGTATCCCTTCCCAAGGGATGTCTTGATGCATTTGGGCAGTGGCAATAGCAGTTCAGAGTCCTGAGCAGCCGGGACATCCAGGGTGGTCATACCTCCCCTTAAAAGAGGACGCTTATGAAAAATACATAGTGCAGGGTTGCACTAATTCCAACCACAGAATTAGGCTGTCAGATGAGATGGTCCTAGTGCATCCCTGCATCATGTATTTTTCATAAGCCTCCTCTTTTAAAGGAGAGGTATGGCCAAACTGGATGTCCCAGCTGCCCAGGACTCTGAACTGCTACTGCCAAAATACAGCAAGACATCCCTCCAGAAGGGATACCACAGACTGTGTCCGAATTATGTTCAGGTGGAGGCCAGAGCACTGGTTCCAGTGCAGCCCTGCACCATGTATTTTTCATAAGCATCCTCTTTTAAAGGGGCGGTATGGCCACCCTAAGGACATCACCTGCCCAAGATCCCCCAGTCCATTGCCTACTCCTTTTTACACCTTCGGCCTTGGCACTGGTAGGGCAAGAGTCTCTAGCCCATAGCCTACAAGCGTTCTCCTCTCTGCTCTCCCTAACAGCTGGCCCCCTCTCTCTAGGGCAGGAGTGGGGAACCTCAGGCTCGGGGGACAAATGCGGCCCATGGCAAGTTTTTATGTGGCCCCTTTCCAGTTCCTGGATTTGATCCTTGGATCCAGTTCTTACCTCCAATCACTGAAAAACTAAGCTCAAGGGAAGGAGGCAGAGATCAGGTGATGCAAATAAGGATAGGGGACAGTTCCATGGCACAGATCCATGATTTGGGCCCTCCTCTCCTTGAGTCCATCCCTTAAGCACCCCTGCCCCAACTTCAGTGCGGCCGTCGAAGCTTGTGCAAGCTTTCAAAGTGGCCCCCGGGAGGAAAAAGCTTCCCCACCCCTGCTCTAGGGCCTGGAGCTTGGGGCACCCACCCGAATTGAAGTCCCCCGGGTTTCCCGGGTGGCAACAATGCGAAGGACATTCTTGGTGGCTGCTCCTAGGCTGTGGAAGTCCCTCCCGACGGAGGCCCGCCTAGCCCCTGACCTCTCCTCTTTCAGGAGACAATGTAAAACCTGGCTCTCCCGCCAGGCCTTTGGGGCGGGAGACAGGTGGTGTATGTGTGTTGGTTCCACCTTAATGAGTTTTATAACATTTTGTATATATTTTAAACTAATGAACTGATTTTATTGATGCTTTGTGAGCCGCTCCGAGCTGCCGTTGTGTGCAGGAGGATGTGGGCTAGACGTATGATGAAATAAATAAGTAAATAAATAAATAAATGTTTTACTGAGCACCGAGAGTAGTAATGGTTTTCACCTTTAGAGATACCTGCTTGTTGTATCATAGATTTCCCCCCTCCATAGAATTTTAGAGCTGGAAGGGGCCAAAGGGTCATCTAGTCGAACTCCCATTGACATACCCCATCCTAACTCTGGCCGTTTTTAAACAGGACACACCCACAGAGCTCCACCCATCCCCCACCCACCTGTATGCCTGCCTGAAGGGGGCGTGCCCACTCATGCCCACGTATGGAGCATTGGGGGGGAAATCTTGGGTGTTCCGTTTGGGGGCAGGAGTGGACGGTGCGTGGGTAAGGGCACACACCCATCCCGGCCTGTTTAAATCTCTCCCACCCCACCCTCACCGGATGTGCGTTCGCGCTCCACGCAGCACATAAAGATCCACCCCCCACCTCCAGCTGTACCCACTTAAAAACAGCATCTGTGTCATGATTGAACATAAGTAGTATCCTACTGGGTCAAACCAATGGTTCATCAAGCCGAGCATGCTGTCCCCGACAGTGGCCAGTCTTGGTTGTTTTGGAGAAGTTCCCAACAGGTCACAATCCATTCCCTGCTGTTCACTCCCAGCTCCTGACACTCAGATGTTACATGCCCCAGCTTACTTGGCTAGTCGCCATTAACGGACCTTTCCTCCAAGAACTTGTCCAGTCCTTTTTATAAACCGAGCTCTATTACTGACCTCGACCGCATTCTCTGGCAAAAAGGTTCCACAAGTTAATTGTGTGTTGCCACAAAAAATACTTTTTTTTCTGTTTTAAATCTGCTGCCGGTTAGTTTTGTGGTGCTATTTCTAGTGCTATTTGAGAGAGAACTGTTCCTATATACTCTTTCCACACCACTCCTGATTTTATAAATTTCTGTCCTATCCCTTCTCAGTTGTCTCTTCTCTAAGCTGAGGAGCCCCAACCTATCAAGCCTCTCCTGGTACAGAAGATGTTCCAGATCCTTGATCATTTTTTTTGCCCTTTTCTGTACCTTTCCCAGTTCTGCTGTATCTTTCTTGAGATGGGAATGCCAGGGTCCCCAGGTGTGGGGTGTCTGGGCCACAAGCAGAGTAGGGGGTTAGGGTACAGGTTTAGGACCAGCAAGGAGAGAGTAGGGGACAGGGGCTAGGAACAAGATAGGGAGAAAGGGAAGCAGGCCAAAAGCCAGAGCAAGGAACCCAGGGGACAAGGCTAGGAGGCCAGCAAGGGAACTAAGAACAAAGGAAAGGAAAAGAACCCCTCAGTTGTTTTCGAGGGTCACAGGGAGCAAACCCCCTCATAGATCTACAATCTCAGGATGAGAATTCAGCTCATTGTCCAGGTTTTCTAGGGGAAAGGGAAGCACACCAATGAGTACAAGAAAGAACAGAACCAGGGAACAAGGAATTAGGAAGCCAGAGGTTTAGGGGACATGAAATCAGGGAGCATGGGGCTACGACCACAGGCAAGGAGGCTACTCAACAAGCAAGCTAGAGTGGCAGGCGGAAGGGAGAAAATAGGTGCTGGAATTGCTCTTCCCAATTTCCTGCTGCTACCAAGCATGCCTTTTATGCTCACTGGTACCCAATCAGGAAGTTGGGAGGCGGGGCTGGAGTCCAGGGGAAACACCTAGGAAAGGTGTGGTTCAGGCAAGGGCTGGGGAAAGACTAGGGGCGCTTTTACACATGACACAGAACAGGTGTTGAGGGGATTGAACACGCATTCAACACCCATCCTGTGTTACTTGTATACAGCAGGAAAAATGTCGACACCTATTTGAACACCCACTGAACACAGGATGAACCTGCTTTGTAGTAACCGGTTGATGGCGGGTTCATTTCCTGTGTTCAGGGTGAACACCGGTATCGTCGCTCGTCCAAACGTGACTGCAGTGTGTTGCAGCGTCATGTGACCAGAGTAAAGGGTACCCGGAAGTGGTAAGCGCAAGCGTCGCTGGCGGTATCAGCAGTCCTGCATCTTTTTTTAAGTGGCCAGTGCAGACAGGCAGAGGGAGACAGCACTAAGGTAATCCGCTTAAATCCAGGACTCAACAGGAGGAAAGGTGTTCAAAGGGTGTTGAAGATCACACCCTGTACGTGTGTAAATATGTAAAGGGTGTTGACCCGGTGTTCATAAAAAACCTCTTTAAACACCCATTCTGTGTTGTGTGTAAAAGCGCCCTAGAAGAACCATAGGGAAGACAAACAGGGTTGGGGTCACGCACCTAGGGAGCGGTGCTGGAGACTGCAGCAGTGACCTAGAACCCTGTCTAGTTCTAGTGACCTAGAACCCTGTCTAGTGACCACGGCAGTGACTGTGTCTATTCCGTTACTTTGTAAAGTGCCAGGTACACAGCTGGCGCTATATAAATGTCTGTTAAAGATAATAATGAATAATAATGAATAATATAATTAATTAATAATAACCCTGGAGTTCAAGACCCATGGGACTTTACAGGGGGGAACTAGAACTGCACTCAGTATTCAAGGTGCGGTGTGCTGTTTTCTTCTCTGTCCCTTTCTGAATAATTCCTAACATCCTCTTTGCTAACGGCTCACCTTCACATGGTTCCTTCTTTGATAGGTTGGTGCTACTGTCTTAGAAGAAGAAAACCATTTTTTACCAAATGATCCACTGACTATCCAGGTAAGGACAGAGAGTGTGGAGCAGAGCAGGCCTCTCCCCCTTTCCATTTTTACCCCCCATGATTAAATGTTTGCTATATCGATCACATAAATTGGGGGGGGGGGGTGGTATTGCAAGGCATTACCTGGCTAGTATAGTCGGTGCCATTGTTGTGAGGATTTCGCAAGCACGTTTCTTTCGCTGGCAGTCGGAGCTGCGGACTAGCTGGGCCTGATCTAAACAAATAAACACCCCCACCCCACCCCCTTGATTTCATTGGGCTTGGATCGGGCCCGCTGGCAGGCATTGCCCTTTTAAGAGGTGACCCACCCACCCAAGAGGTTCCCTAGAGGGGGCTCTTTCACAAGGCACCGCCGCGACCTCACGGCTGGGAGAGAAGCAGCTGTTATTAGCTCAGCCCCGGCTGCTGCCTGCCAGGCAAGGTGGGGTAGGAAGAGCCAGTCTTCGGATGCCGGCGAAGGCAGCTGAGCTTGGCGATGGTAGAGGGCTGATCCCACCGGTGAAATAGAGCCCAGTTTGGGTCCGGTGCCTTGGGCTACAGCTGGCAGGGGGGACCCAGAATGGGATGCTGCACTGGCCGTTGCACTCTGATTTTCCTCTGCACTTTGCAGCTGGTAAGTCTCAGCCTCTTCGCGTGGGTCTGTTTCTAGCGGGGGATGAAACTTTGGGGAAAACCAAAACCAAATCTCCAGCTCGACTTTGTGTGTGTGTGTGTCCTGGGGTGGCTGGGTTTTTTAAGTGGCCCCAAACTGTCCCAGCTCTCCCCCGCCACAGGGCGAACTTGGGGGGCGGGGGGCTGTTTATTTGATTGTCTAGGTGGAGATGAAATCCGCTTCCACCAGGCAGGGCAGATCTCATGCTAATCAATCAAACGGCAAAGACTCACAGACACACAAACAAAAGGGAGGCAGGGGGGAGCTCGGGCACCGGGGGAAGTTTCAGAACAAAAGAGAGTCCCGATTTTGCCTTCCTTCCTTCTTCCAAGCCTGGGTGTCCGATGCTTTGGCTGGGAGGCATGGGACCCACCCCCCTGTGTGTTAAATTAACCCCTTATCAGTTGGGATTCCTTGAAACTTCTCTTCAGCCTTTCGATTTACATTTTTAGGAAAAGGAATGACAGATGAGGTGGGACCCCTAGAGTTCCTCTGTTTGCAATTTGGGTGAGGGGCCAGGGGCTTGGGTTGCCTGTTTTGTTGTTGTTGCTGGTTTTAAAAATAGGAAACTGTAAAGACACCCTCATTTTATAAAGAAGACCCATTACAAATCTTTTTTTTAAAAAAAGAAATTTTAAAGGCTACTCAGTAGAGAAATAATCAAGCCAGGACAGGTGACAAAGGTAATAATAATTGATAGGAATATAGGACTGCCCTAATGGATGATGGATGGAATCCTTCCTCCTTGGCTGGGATGGCATGCGTGTCTTCAGTAGGATCCCTGACTCCTATATCAGCAACTCGGCTTTTAAATATATATCTGATTTTTCATTATTTTAGAGGGCTTTTTTTAATGATGCAAACTTCTTTATACTTTCAAACACTTAGCTTTCCTAGAGCTGCTCTTTCTAGGGTGTCTGCATGCATGTCAGTGCTGAAGGGTGATAAACAAAGGTTTAGTTGTTTTATGATTGTCTGTGCATCTTGCTTGTAACTGGAGGTTCCCCTTCTTGTCTATTGCTAATAGGCGGCAGGGTTTCTCTAGGCTTAAAAAGGAAATGCCCTTTCTTTTACCCATGAAGTGGAGGGGGGGGGGGAAGGAAAGAGGGAATTGGCTTTATTTTTGGAACAGAATCTGCAGCAGAGTCGCTTTAGTCTAAGTTCTGTAGTGAATTGGGATTCCAAGATCGGTCCATTTTAGGAGAAAAAATTAATTGAAGCTTAACTGTGACTCATTTATCCTGCAGTTCAGGGAGTGCAGCGGAGAATCCCCCATTCATTAGGAAACGCACAGCTGCTAGTTTTTCAAAACCTAAACTTAAACTTGAGGGGGGAGGGGAGCAGGAGCCCACATAGGGTCACATCATTTGCATACGGGGTTGTGATCCTTACTGCTGTTTCATAGACTGTACCTTTTCTTTGCTGGTGTCATGGGTTTATAATAGTATATATTGAAGTCTCAAAATGGGGTAACACAAGCAACTTTGGGGAACCCCTAATCCCTTGGTCTTGAGCTTGGAAGTGGAAACTAGAGAACAGAGTTAAGCCCAACCATCGGATTAGTATCCCCAGAATTTGAACGAGTTAAGATTCAACTTGGAAGAAAGTGGATTTTCCTACAAAACAATCAACATGTTTTTTGCATCATGGCAATGAAGCTGGGGTGCATTTAATCTGGAGCATGCTGGATCTTCCTCTTTGTTCACCCATGCTGTGCAGAAAAATGAATGGTGGATACAATCCTGTCCTCATTCGAGTCAAAGTCTCAGCTCCAGTTTTTATTTACTTCGATTTCTTAGCCACCCCCTCCTGCCACAGCAGCTTGGGGCGGCTTGCAACACAATAAAATACAATAAAAACACACATAATAAAAAATACAATATAAAATATAATTTTAAAACCACAAAACATAGGCAGAGGCAGTTGACTGGAATGGGTGAGGACCCCATCCTGTGCCTGTGTTATGCTTGACCAGATGAGTCTTAACACATCATCGTAGCAACTCTACCAACTGTAGTTGGTCTAGTACAAGATATCGCTTTACTACTTTGTCTCTGTCCTCTCCACCAGTGCACCGTTCTGCTTTTCTATTTAACGCTAACGGTTGGAGCTGAAAAACCCCAGCGTTTTTCTTTTTAAAATCTTAGGATCCTCCTCCTTAAGAGAAGAATTAGCTTGCTCATTCTGACAAGCGTGGGAGTTCGCTGGTATCCAAGATACCACCACAAAGAACCCCAGAATTTTTCTTTTTTAAATCTTAGGTTCCTCCTCCTTTAGAAAAGAATTAGCTTGCTCATTCTCAAGCGAGTTGAGATGCCTTTCCCTTGGACTCAGAGATTTCCCATGGCACTTTCCTTGGGGAATTTGGGAAGAAGAGAAATGTTAAATACGGGAAGGGAATTCCATATACTTGCACTCTCTCTCTCTCTCTCAATGAACCGTGAGATCATCTGCTTTTGGCAAAACTCGCCAAAAGTTATTGGGTGAAACTGTAAGATCTCGCCTGATGTGGTTCCAGTGCGCTTGCTCTGACCGCTTATTCGCATGTGTTAATATGCACTTGGCACTGTGAGGAAGTCCGGGACTCAAAAGACCCGCATCTTCTCTCTCATGAGAAGGGTGGAAATGCAGATGTTTGCGTGCAGGGTAGGGAAAAGGTACTGTACCAGACGCACATATTTGGAGGCAAAGTTAAGATCTGTATTTCTGCCCTTTTCACGAGACAGAAGCTGCAGGTTTTTTGAGTCCCGGATTCCCTCGTGGTGCCGAGGAGTGTGTATTAACGTACATGAGAAATCAGTCTCTGTATCTCTTGTGTGGTGCCCTGTCATTTATCCGTCAATTGTTTCCAAATGAACCTCAGTCTCACCAGATGTGCCTTGTAACAGAATCCATGAATAAAAAATACAGGAGCAATAAGACCAAAATCATTAATAAATTATAATGACCTGAATTCTCTTTGTTCTTCTCCTTGTCTCTATTATGCCTCACTTGCCCCTTTGAACTCTTTCCTGTTCTTAGTTTTCTGCATCCAGGCAAATGTTTAAAGTTGTGAGAGGATACGGAGAGTGAGGCATGAGATGACTGGGTTGTCCGGGGCCGAGGATCTGCGGTTGATTCCCCTCCTTGTGTCAGGAGACAAGGGCTGGGATGTGACAACTCAGTGCAGGTTCAGGTCTAGGGAGACGTGCAGGAGAGTTGTGACAGGATTGGGTGCAGAAGTAAATGCAGGATTTGGGATCCAAGGTCCAAAAACGGTGTGGGATCAGGGTGCAGAGTCCAAGGATCACGGCAGGGATCGGCACATGGACCAAGGGTGGGACAGACTGGATGGATGAGGCAAGATGTGAACAGGCAGGACTGGCATTGGGACAAGGCAGGACTGCCGTGGGTTAGAGCAGGCACATCCTGCAGGTGCCCAGCCTCCATCAAAACAGATGTCAAGCCCTCCATCAAAGCAGATGACAAACCACACTGAAGGTAGCTGGCCAGATTCACGTGTGGAATCTGAAGGACCAGGTTCCGCCAGGTGGTAAATCCATCCATAGTAATCTGTGGAAGAGGCTTCCCCATGTATTTTGGGGGGAATGGAGCCTCTTCTATGGATAACCAAGAAGATCAAAGGAGCCAGTCTCCAGCTGGCCCAAAGGACACACTAGGTACAGAGTGTGCAGAGCTGGGCCAAGGTGCATGGAGACATAAGGAGGAGACCGGAAGGTGGACACGGAGGGCAAGACAGGAATTAGGAAGTGACTGATGATCTGCTCAGCTTCCTGTGGCTACTGATTGGCCTTGTATACAGGCCAGCAGCCAACCAGGAAGCTTGGGGTGTGGAGCAAGGCTGAGGGAGAATGTGGCCTGAGTCTGACCGTTGCTGGGAGTGATCTTATGACCAATACTGGGCCCTGGCCAAGAGGAACCAGTGGTGCTGCAGAATCTGCCCCAAGGGTGTTGATTTGAACCCAGGTCCTTATACTCTGTTACTGACCTGCTGTGTGTGACCTTAGGCAAGTCACTCTGTGTCTGTTTTCCCCTCCCCCTTTATCTTGCATATTTAGACTGTAAACTCTTCCCGATCTCGTACGGAGCTGACAACAATGGGGAGAACACTGTGAACACATCCTTGGCCTTAGGGGGCTGCTGTACTTAATAATAATCTTAAATTGTTGAACGGCAAGTGGCAATTGGGCAGCTCACTAGTAACTGTACCTTTTTAAAACTTTCCTCTCTGCTGCTTTAACCTTTTGTGTTGGACTCGAGCCTGGGAGACCAGGATTCAAATCCCATCTTAGGCCACTTTCACACTTGTGTGAACGGGTACTTAGAACGACGGGAGAGAGGATGCGCATGCAAATCTGCCATGTGTTTGATCAGGTGTGAATGCCCGGAGGCAGGTGATTGAAGCTTTTAGGCACATTTACAAGGACGATCAATAGGGCTGGATTTCGTAGTTCGGTCAATCGCCATTGTAAACACAGGTTTTTAGTGAGATTCTCATGAGACTCTTGAACCTTTAGCAAGATCCCAGCACTATCTTGCCAATGTTCCCCGATATTTCACAAGAATCAAATTGATTCTCATTTTCATTCCTAATAGTGACATTGTATTACTGTCTCTGGAAGTCTCTTATTCCCAAAAATACATATTGAGGTGTAATGATTTGACTAGGAATTTTATTTTTATAAATAATGAATCTAGTACAACCTCCGTATTTCTAATGTAAGAAGATAAGTAGTGTTGTACTGGGTTAGACCAATGATCCATCAAGCCCAATATCCTGTTTCTGACAGTGGCCAATCTGTGTCTCTTTGGGAGAAGTACCCAACAAGTTACAATGGACAATCCATTCCCTTTTGTTCCAGCCCCCAACAGTAACAAGTTATGTCCCCCCCAAACCTACGTGGCTATAGCCATTAATGGACCGATCCTTCAAAAACATATCCAGTCTCTTTTTAAAACTAGCTATAATACCAGACTTGACCACTTCCTCTGGGAGAAAATTCCACAAGCTAATTGTGTGCTGAGTGAAAAAATACTTTCTCTTATTTGTTTTAAATCTGCTGCCAGTTAATTTCATGGAGTTCCCCCTTGTTCTAGTACTCTTAGAGAGGGTAAATAACCACTCACTCACCGTTTACGTGTTCCACACTACTCATGATTTTATAAACTTCTGTCGTATCCCCTCTCATTCATCTCTTCTCCAAGCTGAAGAGCCCCAACCTATCCAGCCTCTCTTCATACGGGAGCCGTTCCCTCCCCTTGATAATTTTTGTTGTCCTTCTCTGTACCCTTTCTATACCACTGTGTCTTTTTTGAGAAGGGGAAACCAGAACTGCACATGATATTCTAGGTGCGGCCATACCATAGATCTTTATAGAGGCATTACGATATTTTCAGTTTTATTCTCTATCCTTTTTCGAATGATTCCTAACATTCTGTTAGGAATGATTCCTAATATTCTGTCAAATACAAATATATTAATTTATATACCACTAGGCAACACTGGTTCTCAAACATTCTTTCAAAGGAGACATATCTGTATCCATCTTTATTCCAACTGGCTTCATGCTCCCCCCATATCCAGAGACCTCGCTAGCCAAGTTGAATGCAAACAGTTTGACTTGCAACTGTTTGCAGGTGCTGTATGTTCTACTGCTCAGAGGGTTGTTTTACAGAGAAGTGAGCCCAGCTGAGATCAAGGCCTCTTTTGTTTGGTGCTCTAGGTCACACTCATGTTCTCCACCTTTATACACAGGCCGCTTTTACACATGACAAAAATGAGTTCTTATAAGTGCTCAAGATAATACCGGGTGTTCTAAATGCTGGAGTTTTGTAATGTGTGAACGCACTATTCCCCTTTTATGCAACAAGATCTCTCAGCTTTGTAAGAGTCCCATCTGGTAGGTCTTACAAGGCTATGAGATCTCGCTGCATAAAAGTGGAATAATGCGTTTACACATTACAAACCTCCAGCATTTATAACACCCGGTATTATCTCAAGCACTTACAAGAACCCATTTGGTCTCATTAATACATCCTCCACTGTACAGTCTTCCAAGCCAGGCATCGACTCTCTGGCTACCATAGTTGATTATCCCTTTAGCCAGTCACACACTCTCTGGCTTTTACTCATACATTCTTTAGGCTGCCAGCCTATCCGCCTTCACCCCCTGCAGCCCCTCAGGCTCAGGCCACACTCTCTGAGCCGTACCAAGCTTTCCAAGCTCAGGCAACCCTCTCAGGGTGAGGCTTGGTTCTCAAAGCAGAGCTCCACCTGCTTCCCCACCAGTCTCCCCCAAACTGAGCTCTGGCTCAGGCTTTTATACTCTGGGCTGGTTTTAGCCACTCCCGTCCACAGTTGCTTCCTTTCAGGTGCTGTCCCCCAATCAGGCCAGCGCCTGCAGCCTTGCTAGCCCTGTCTCCTGGCTGTTGCTAATGCTCTTAAAGGGCCTGCCACAGACACACGATAAAAAGCAAGTCCTGTCCTTAGAAATGAGATCTGCAAAGCAAATAAAGAACGAGTACGGAGGGGAAGTGGAGGCTAAAGGAGGTGAATGGGAGGGCATTTTTAGGCACATGCTTTTTTCACCCAGACTTAAGAGCCCGGGTTCTGCAACCTCCTACACGGGGAGTTTAGAAGCTCCCTCCCCCCAACGGAAGTTTCCTGAGCGCCCTTGCAAACAGCGGTGCCAGCAACTCCCATAAGTCCAAGTCCGCTTCCCAAAACATGTGGGAGTTGTTGGCCCCGCAGTTTGCATTGGCGCCTGGGTGACTTCCAGGGGGCGGGGAGAGAAGCGTCTAAATTTCCCATGCAGGAGTTTGACAAACCCGAGCTCTTAAGTCCAGGTGAAAAAAGTGCGTGTCTAAAAATGGAAGGGGCATTCCCAAATTTACACATGTCAGTGGCAGATCTGGGAACAGAGCTGAGGTTTTCTAAAAATCCAGTGGAAATGGACAGCCCATTCCCTTACTGCAGTTAGTAACTGATATTTCCTTTTCATTTCATTTTCACTTTTAATTTGTACCCCGCGCTCTCTCGCCAAAGGTGACTCGAGGCGGCTTACAACCAGCAAACACAAAATACAACAATGTTCACAATAAATAACAGTAGCAATGTCCAATATGGACCAACACAAAAATCATCACAGTGCTAAGTTACAATTTATCCCATCATCCTACCCCCCTACCCATTCACCCCATTCCTGCTGCCACCAGGAAAGGGTGAATCTACCACTCCCTCCCACCCTCTCCTTCCCTCACATAATTCAATACAACAACAGTAAATCAACACTATTACAATATATTCGAGATAGTCAGTCAGTTAACAAGGTGGTAAGTGCATACTGCTGCGGTAAACCACCTACGGAAATTCCGGTTAATATCCAAATACTGATTTATCTTTACCAGATAACCAATGTACTGTTTAACCACCTTTCTTCCTCCTCCACCCCCCACAATAGAAAAAACTGCATCTAGGAAATTTTAACCAGCTATCGAACGGGAAATTGAGTTGAACCTGAAATGGGGAGAGTGTTAAACAGGAAAGGAATTAGAGGTAAATATAGAACTAGCCAGTAACCATGGAATGGATTGCAAAACAGCAATGTGGGGACACAGTAAATACATAGCAGAAAGAGTTAATGTGGTAATGTGATAACTAGGTTAAATGGTTGGTTAACAAATGGGTTATCACTCAGTAACAGATCGTTGTTCGTAGTACTTGGTTGCCGCAAATCTGACAATTCTCGATATCTGCACGAATCCCCATTTTGTAGGAGTGTGCACTTCCATTTTTGTTATTGATAACGATAACAAAATTCTTTGTTTTTGTTATCGTTATTGCAATAATAACAAAGATAAATAATAACAAAATCAATGACGATTTTTGTTTTTCGTTATTCATTTCTTTATTGCATGGTGGTTGTTTTGGAGGGGAAATGTGGAGAGGGGAGGAGGGAGCAGACATCTCGGAGTTATGTGGGTGGGAAACAGGGTTGAACTCTTGAACTGGGCCTGTGATGGGAGGGGAAGGACCTGATGGATGTAATCGCTGGCCAATGAGCATCTTAAGTTGTTCTTATGCAGTTGTATGTTTTTTTGTGATTGCTCAATGCCTCCTGCCTCCCAGAACCAATCATGGGGGCTCTAGGGAGGGCACTGCAATCCTTTATATTGCAGCTCCAGGCTGTTTGATTCTTCTTCTGTGTTAGCTCTTGCTGTGTCAGGTTGGGTTTACACAACTCTGGTGCTTGCACTAAAAATCTTCCCCAGCCCTAAGCGTTATACCGTATCTTTCCTAATACCCTTTATTTTACCTTTCCCCTTCCCCTATAGGTTTTTCCTTTCCCATTCCCCTGTCTGTTTCCCCGTTTGTTTTATTTATATATATATTAGCATTATAGTATAGGAATAGCATCCTATTCCTAGATAGACAGAACACATAGCAGACAGAAGTTTATTGCTATAGATACTTAGATAGGAATATATTGCATATAGTAGGGATGGGACTTCAGTTTTAACCAAAAGAGGCCAAAAGTGGCTCTTTTGGTTAAAACTGAGAGATCCCAAAACTGGGCCCCTCTCGGATCTCAATTCTTAGATCTTCTGTTCCCATTGAAGTCAATGAGAAATCCTCCCATTGACTTCAATGGGAGAGGGAAACCTCCCCCACCCTACTCCCGGCCTCGGATGGTGGGGGTGGGGGTCCATTACCTCTAACACCCCCATTCTGTGGGGTGCAGCTTTACCCACCCTCCAACCCCCAAGGCCTCTGTATTTTACTTACTATTGCCGGTCCGGTGGGTGGGGATAATGGCCAGCAGCTGGGCCACCAACTGGGCCACAGGCTCCGCTACCAGCGGCCAGGCTTCCTCCGCTACTGACTGGTGTCGGGAGCCGGTTCTATTGCCAGGCCAGATCCTGCCACCAGCCAGCAGCAGAGGAGGCCCGGCCACCAGCAGCGGAGCTAGACTTTTCATATTGGCATTGTGCACTTAGTACTGCTGCATTATAATGAGAAAGGAAGGAAGGAGTTCTAAGAAGTCTGGGGTAGGTGTCTGCTGGCACTTCTGCCACTGGTGGCAGCCCACAACAGAAACGATACCAAAACCAAAATCTTCGTTGTTGCGTGAAATCTACACTGACACCGATAATGAAAAACAAAATTTTGTTAATAACGATAACGACATTTTTTAATAACGAAAACCAAAAACGACATGGGTCCCTGGTGCACACCCCTACCCTTATGCCTCTATCCTGTCATCCACTCGCGTTATATTAGTCTCTCTCTGCTTGCTGCTCGTCCAGTTAAGAAACTTGGCATCCAGTTAGGGAATAGAAACAGTGCCAAGCAAAGTAGGTGGCCAGCTGCTACACAATGTGAATGACAAATAAGAAACTGCAAAGAGATCACAAAAGAGTTGCAGGCAGAAAGTTGAACTCGATGGAAAACAAGAATAACAAAGCAGTAGGGGGAAATGAGAACTCAGTCACGACTGATTCCTTAAGCAAAAGGGAGCTGGGCTTGCGAGGGGGTAAATCCTACAGCTGCCTGACTGAACAGTCATCTGCCTGAAATTGGGTAATTAAGGTGCAACTCCTCCGCTGTTTTTATTCTGGTGAGAATGGAGGGGAGAAAAGTGGCTGAGGGGGAGGGGAGCAGGAGGAATGGAGACTTGAGGACTTCTTTTCCCTTTCCAGCCCACAGGTCAAGAGCGTATTAGTTTTGATTTTGCATTGGCTGGAATGAGACTTAAGCCCATGTTTGAAAAGTGTAAGCACCTCGCTAAATTTGGAATCGCACTGCGGAGAGGAGTGTTCTCAGGGAGCTTTCTGACCTCACAGTTTCAAGCGGGGAAGATCTGCCGAAACGTTGTGGAATCTCCGTTGGGAGTTACCGCGTGCTGCTTGTTTGTGTCGTGTGAACACTTCTGCCACGTGCTAAATCTGTGCTTCTCTCAAAGATTAAGCCAGGCATTTCTAGGTGTACACCGCCCAAACAATGAAACGGTGAATGTTGCAGGGAGCAGGCTCTTTGGGCACCTGGCCCTTTAAGAGCAGGTGAGCAGGCACTAAAGGGGTGCATGCATTGGTGCCTGGAGGGACAGTGAGAGACCCATTAGAATGGACTATATATAATGACTGTTATCATGGACTGACAAAGTGTAAGCACTCTGACTAAAGGACATAGTTATAAGATCCCGTATCCGCCTGAGTCTTTGGGGCTGGATCCAGCAGACACTTACCCCAGGATGGAGTACTCTATTACATGAAGGCCTCATTAAATGGCTCCTCCCTACCTTCTATACTTGGCTCTTCTTCTGTCATTGCCCTCGTCCACCCAAATCTCCTGCTGCTTAAACCATCTTCACCCCTTCTCCCAAGCTGCCCCCTAAGCCTGGAACTCCCTCCCTGAACACATACAGTCCATCCCTCCTTCCTTCCCTTCAAACCCCTCTTAAAATCCTAGAGCTGGTGTCTGGTTTTTCTAGCTCCTCACCCTGCAGATGATTCACTGATGCTCAGTATCCATTAGAGATGAGGAGTTCAGTATGGGCGGATTCACAGGGGGGCTAAGGGGGCTTCAGTCCCCCCATTTCATTTTGGCTTTCAATTTCATTGGTTTCAATGGAAAACACATTTTCGGCCGTAACCTTGTTGTTTTTCACTATATGTGGCTGAAAGTTGGGCTGCATATACCTCCAATGGAAGGCATTAAGTGTACCAAATTTCACAAGGATTGAGTAAAGGAATCTAATTTTAGAAGCAATTGAATCGTTTAATTGAATCATTTTGGCTTTCATATTCATTGGTTTCATGGAAAACACATTTTCAGTTGTAACTTTCTTGTTTTGCACTATATGTGGCTGAAACGTGGACTGCATATACCTCCAACGCAAGGCATTAAGTGTACCAAATTTCACAAGGATTGAGTAAAGGAATCAAATTTTAGAAGCAATCGAATTATCTTATTTTGCAAAATTCTTCATATACATTCATATACATTCTTAGCTGTAACTTCTTTGCCTCATATCTAATGTAGATGACACTTGGCAGGTTTACACCCCTTCCCATATTTACTATCTTTGCCAACTTTCAGAAGTATTGGATAAAGGGTCCTGGTGGTATAAGCAATTAACATATAAATGTATATCTGACTAACATCTTTGTAGTCCAACCAGTGTACATGAAATTTGGCAGGGCTGTATATAACACTTTCATTATCATTTCATTATCATCTCTGCCACATATCAGAAAGCTGTGATAAAGGGTCCCAATTTTATATGCCTGCACAGCATATGCAGAGAAGGAGCCTATGCCAGGGATTCTCTTACGTCACTGTGGTATAAGATCGGTTGGTGATGCCAATTGGCCAGCAGAAAGGTCAACCAAATATCCTCATTCTGTGCTGTGACCATCCCAACATCTCTCCCCCACTTGTTACTGGAAAGTCAGAAGCATCTGTTTAGGAAAGAGTCAATAGAGATTCTCTTATGTCCTCTGTCACAGTGCTGCAGGATGTGATTGTGATGATAATTGACCAGCCTGGATGTGTAAACTATGTCCCCTGATTGCTGGGATGCTATCCCCAAAGTCCCAGTTATGTCCTTTATGCCCTTATGCCCACCTCAGGGCCGCCCCCTATGCCTGCCTCGAAGCCACTACCAATTGGTCCTGTAAAGCTGGAAGCATGCAGTAATTGGCCAGTGAATGTGTCTGTCAGTCTTTTGGTTTGCTCCACATCCTCCCTCCTACAATCTCTCTCCCCCTGCCATGCAGGGTGCCTGCCTCTGACTGGCACTGCATGTGCTGCTATTTATCTGAATAATGGTCTTCACAGGGACAACATCAATTGCTTATAAAATTGGGTCCCTTTATCAAATTGTTCTGTAGTTTGGCAGAGATGACAGTGAAGGTATGTGATACATTCCTGCCAAATACCTTTTAAACAGGATGGAATATACAAATGATACAGCTGGAAATGTATTTTCAAGTTAATGTCTTATACCATCAGGACCCTTTATCCAATCTTTCTGAAAATTGGCAGGAGTGTTAGGCTTATGGAGGGACATAATATTCACAGGTGTAATGCAAATTGGATGCAAGATAAAGAAGTTGTAGCCATGAATGTGTATGGAGCTTTTCTGAAAATCACAACATTCAATTGCTTCTAAAATCGGTTTCCTTTACCTAATCATTTCACAAATTGGTACACATAGTGCCCTCCATTGGGGGTACACCCTCCCCATGTTTAATCAGAATTGAATAAAACAAAAAAGTTACAGCCAGAAATATGTTTTTCAGGTTTTTCCCTTTATTTCAAAAACAAAGTCATTTTTGTTTCTATTTTTGTTATTATTATTTGTCATTTTTGATACTGCAATAACAATAATGAAAACAACAATGTTCGTTATTGTTATTTTAATAATGAAAATGACATGCACACCCCTACAAGGGGGCATGATTTGCCCATCTCCCTTTTATTGTTCTTTTTGAGTATGGAGTGCAGTGGGGATTGGTTTCTTACCTGATTGGCTTGTAAGGGGGCATTTCCCCCCTCTCTTTTATTGCCCTCTTTTGCACAGTGAGGATTTTCCCCTCATCTACTTGGGGCATTTGCCCCTCCCTGATTTATTTCCCTCTTTGGCATGGGGTACAATGGGGATTTGCCCCTAGACTTTGGGTGTTTTCAGACGTGCTGGGGCGCCCATTGGCCCCGGCACAGAATCGCATATTGATTCCCCTCCGGAATCAGAATGGCCCATCAACAGATGTGCCGGCTGATTCCAGAGGGGTATCAGGGAAGGGGGCGGGGCTGCACGGTGCAACGTGCGGCCACACAGCCCCGCTCCCCCCCATGCTCCTGAGGCAGCCCGCCCTCTGGGAGATGGGCGGGCGCAGCGGCCAATGTGGCCGCAGCACCTGCCCGACCCCCGGGGTATTGGCCACAGCCCGGAATTGGCAGCAGGCACGGCCGCCGATTCTGGGCCGTGGTCCGGGAGCAGACGTGACATTACCACGGTGAACCACAGTGAATCCCGCCATGGTTGACCATGGTAATGTCACGTCTGTTGGGACAAAAAGTGATTCCCGCCGGCTGTTCACCCCCAGCGGGAATCGCTTTGACCATGCTTTCGGAGCTCCAGCCAACCGGACCTCTAAAAGTGTGGTCAAAGAGATTCCCACCAGGGGTGAATATCTGTCGGGAATCACTTTTCGGCCCAACAGACATTACGCCATCATGGTCCCCACAGGGGGATTCACCATGGTGGCGTAACGTCTGAAAATACCCTTTGTATTTTCTTGTAGTGAGACTAGGGGAAGGGGTTATTTAACCATCTGTGTTTGATGCCCACTTTCAGGCGTCAGCTGGAGCCCAGCTATCATATCCACTGATCCATTGAACCTAAGTCCCCCTCCCCTGTTGGAGCTGTGGCTTGGGGGGTTTCCCATGGCTTTGGGGTGGGGGATAAACTGGCCTAACACTGTTGCTCACTTGGTAAGGGGTGGGGCTGGAGGCGGGGCCTGCTCACCTGGGCGGAGCTATACTAACTTTAGACTTCAGCCCCCCCATCCACATCACTTCTGGATCCGCCCCTGTTCAGATTCAGTTTCGGACCATTACAGATTCATCCAAACTGAACCGGAACAGCATGAGAACAGGCCTCTTTCAGCTCGGTTCTAAAAAGTAAATAAATGTCACTGCACATGCGCAAAACGGCTACCGAACCAGTCTTTCAAAATGGCACTGATACTGCCACCACCATTTTGGAAAAGACTGTGCATGTGCAGAATGGTCCAGCAATCATTTTGAGCATGCAAAGTAACTTTAAAAGATTCTTTTATTTTAATTTTTTATTCTTTATTTTTAATTGATCTAAATAAATACGGGCCCAAAATACGGATCTGTAATTAAATCAGATAACTATGGGGAAACAAAACAGAAATGGATTTTAATTGGAAGGACTGCCCCTAGTATTCTTACTGTCCTATCTTTTAGGGTCCTCTTTCCCCCTAACTAAACAAAACACGTGCAGCTGAGAGACTTCTCACGTTCATGAGTGCATCCCTGTTTCTTCCCCTCTTGCTCTCTCCCACATCTCCCCTCCCGCCTGTACCCTAGGGACCTGCCTCTAATTGATAATTGCTCAGTGCCAGACACACTGCTGTCCTAGTTATAATAATAATAATAATAATAATAATTAATTAATAGCAACTTTTGGTGGTACTTCCTGCGCCTCCCATGGTAACCACGGGTAACGGGGAACCAGGGCTCAGTTCTGGAGCACGAGCCTGAGAAACCGCTACCCATGAAAAGCAGCAGGCATGGAAATTAGCCACTCCCCCCCCCCCCTACCAATCCATGGAAGCAGTGACAAAAATTAAGAATACAGCACTTGCTAGGCCTTGCTATTGAAATGGGATGAAAAAAATAAATCCTTGGTTATCCATAGAAGAGGCTCCGAATCGCCAGAAAACACCCGAGGAAGCCTCTTCCACAGTTTATTGATTATTTATTGATTATTAAAATGGATAGGCTGCCTCCTCCTGCTATAAGCACCGGTTTACCATGGATTTACTACCTGGCGGAAGCGTTCACACATTATTGGGAAGGGGGGGAGGAGAATGTGATGAATTGCCACCCAGATGTTACCACTTTTCCTATGGGTTTTACTTTTTACACTTTAAATGGTTAGGAGCAAAGGTTTTCAAAGTTAGCAATCCACAAGTGACTTATTCTGGACTGCTTTGGACTATGTGGCTTGTGGAGTGCGGTCTATGTGTGTGTGGGGGACAGGGAGGGGGACGTTGCCTGACGTGCTGGATGGCTCTCCGTATTCCTAAATGGAACATTGACAACAGTTTACTCACGTATTGGCTCCATTAATGCCGAGCCCTGCAGGATCTCCAGTCTCCCATCGTTATTGAGGGAGGATTTAATCCTACAGGCAGCAATCTTTTACTTGAAAAGGATTATAAACGGCTGCATCTAAGTGTGTTAATAAACAGCATGATATCCACCCACGAGTAGGTGTCCATGGAGCCATTTATTAGGTGGACACGGAATGGGAACACATGTTCCCGGTCTGTGTCTCCTACACAATGTCCCACTCAAGATTGAAGAGGACGCGCAAGCTTAGGCACAACGCAAACATGTGCCATCTGTTGTGGGGGGTCACATCAGGGAAGGCTCCTTCCTTGGCCATGACCTCCCACCCTCCCTTTATATTCCTGCTCTGTAAAGCAGCCAGGCAGTGGGAAGGTGGGTCAATGCCCTGATCCCCTTCCCACTTAGCTCGTTCCCTGGGAGCCAAACAGGAAGGGATAACCCCATATGGAGATTTTGAATGTCCTGGGTTGCTCACGCACATGCATCTGTTGGGTGCAGACACCCACAGGATACAGGTGAGCCAAGTGTCCCACGGCATTCACAGCCCACACACAGGGCTATCGTCCCACTTACCAACACCCTAAATCTCAGACAAGGAACCACCAGGAACTTTCAAAAGGGAGTTGGCCTCAGATCCTACAGCTGGCGAGCCAAGGAGCTAGACCAATATCTGGGCTGAGAAAGTGTCTCGGTTAGAGGTCCGAACCCACAAATCACTTACTCCAGAGTAGCCTCATTGAAGCCTGCAGACTTGTGAATTGTGGCAAAAACCCCAAATCCACTAAGGGGGGCTCTGGTGGGAGAAAAGGGCAGAGGGTTCTGATCAGCATGCAGAGCAGAGCACGGGATGGAGCTGCCCATCGTTGGTAGTCAGAAGAAAGTGTCCATATTTATTTATTTATTTATTTATTTCTCTCTTCCATTTCCACCCCGCCTCCTTTAATGACTGCCAAAGGTCATTTTAATCACTTGAAGAGGTGGGTCACCATTGCTGGAAAGTATATGAAAGCCAAAGAGGTCCTTTCCTGGCAATGGGTGATTTCAGATGTTACGGTGGGCCCCATTCACCACAGGCCTTGGGGTGGTTCGGACCATGGCCCGGGGTGAAGGGGCACGCCACCAGATGTGCGTCGCTTCACCCCGGGCCGCGGGGACCGGCGAACCACGGCCCGTGGCGAATGGGGCCTGCCGTAATGTCTGTTGCGGCACCGCGGATCGCGGGGGGGCAGGGCTGCATGGCACAGAGTGCTGCCGCATGGCCCTGCCCCCTGCGTTCCTCAATGGCCCTCCCCCCGCCAGATGGGCAGCGAGATCCGGCCACACTCACCACCGCGTTCGGGGGGGAATGGATTCCACCACCGGCAGGGGTGAGTAAACAGACAATACAATTCGTTCACCCCTCCATTCACCACACTTCTGGGCCCGCTCGCGTCCTCGGGTCCAGAAGTGTGGTGAATGCAAACGCGTTTCGCGTTTGACTGTGGTGAACATCTGGCGGGTAGCAAACAGACGTTCACCTCAGTCAAACGCGGCCCGCGTTTGAGCGTGGTTCAGGCGCGGTGAATCTTGGATTCGTCACGTCTGAAATCACCCAATGTTCTCCAGGAATGATTAGGGCAGCCGTGCCAGGTCGCGCATGGCAATAGCAGGTAAGCTGAGCTATTAGAAGTCGAAGAGATTGCTCTGAGCTGGGGGAGCAGGATCTGGGCACCTGGGATCTGGTGAGACCCATGCCACATGGAGCTCGATGACCATAGAGCCCTCCAATGCCACGGCTGACAGCCCTTCCATACTGCTCTACAGCCGGGATGATAGTCCTTTTCCCTCCCAAGGACCACTTTGAAAATTAGATCAAGCTCTGAGGGCTAGATAGGCAGGGTGCTAAAGGAGTGTGCCCAGGAAGAGGAGGGTCTAGATCATGGGCGTGTGCCATGGATCCATACCCCCCAGCAGCACTTTTTCGGTCGGTTCAGTAATGGCTTTTGTTATCTTGTAACACCTTCTCAGTAGCGTACGGTTGCCCTAGCTGCTGTTATGGTTATTCACTGCTGAGGGGTGAGGATAGGACACCTTTTCTTGCATTGACAAGCTTGGGATAAGCACCGCGATCAAAGAATAAAGAAACCCAGGCAGGAGGGAGCTGTGTGCCTGGGATCAAGATGAAAACGATAAAAGGCAGGACAGGTGTGGGTTTGTGAGAGATGATTCTTTAGTGTGCTGAAAACAACTGTTCCTGCGTCCACCTGGGATCCTCTGACTGTGACTTTAAAAACTTTAGAGCTAAAGTCAGTGAACACATTGGAGATTTTTCACTTTTTAGTAGGCTGTTCTTTCTTAGTAGATCCTCCCTGGAACCCCAGATAGTCTGGGGAAATAGAACCACCCCCACCCCCCGAGACTGTAGGTCAAAACTCAATGGGGTCCCAGCCCCAACACCAGCTGACCCTGAGTGTGGGGGAGGGATCACCACTTTGCAGTATAGTCAGCACAATGGTTCATCCTGGGTGTGAAGTCATTCTATGGCTAATCTGACTGAGTGGGACACCGATATCCCTCCATTGCACGATTCAAAATTTCCTTCCACAGAAAATCCTGATGTTTAAAACTTTCTGTCCCAACTCCGCCAAATCCAGTTGAAATATCAGAATTGGCTACCAGATGAGACTCTCTAGCCTAATGTAATTCATATGCCTCTTGTAGCTGGGATTGCAATTTTCCTCCTCTCTTTGTCTTCAGGCGCGTTGGAATGAGCTTGGTCTGGTTTTGTTTTTGCGATAGTTCTTCTTGAAAGTGGATTAGAAATGCAGACAGTGGAATGAGGCATACTGTACAATAGAAACTCCCCTCTGGCTTCTCTTGACGTTCTGGCAGAGACAATACTGCGGAGTGGCTTAAATTGTATTTTCCGTGTGTGTGTGTGTGTGTGTTTATATATATATATATATATAATTGGTTTATGCCGTTATTTCCCCCACCCCCTCCCCATTTGAATGTTATCCCATCAATAGTGGCTTATTCGAGTCAGATTTATAAGTGCATCTGAAAATTCATTCAGTAATGCCGGGTGTCTTGCCATCCAATCTGCTGGTGGTGGCTAAGCCTTGGCAGCAATGTGCAAAAAGGCAGAACTAGCCGCACATGAAAAGACGCTCTCCTCGAACCTAAAACAGTGATTGGTTTCCTCACGGTTTCGACACTGCACTTTTAACAGTGGGTGAACCAGAGGAAGTCTTGGCTGGTTACTTTGGCTTAAATCATAGAATCTGAAGAGTTGGAAGGGACATCTAGTTCAACCCTCTGTTTGGATGCAGGGTGACAACAGCTACATAGAACCGTAGACTCAGCTTTGTTTTGAACCGTGGACACCGCCGTATGTTTCAAAATGAGGCTGAGAACAATAGCAGAGGCACTTGCTAGATACTCCCTTCAGACCACTTTATCTTCCCCTCTCTTGACTGATGTTAGTCTCTTAGTCTGTCCCCGCATTTTGATCTCTGCTTTGCAAAGACACTGGAGTGAAATTACGCATACCTCTCTCCCACTGAGCAGCAGCTACTTATACCAGTGGTGGCCAAGTTCCCAAACCTAAGAGCTACGGTCCAAAACCTTTGCCGGGCTGTACAAGCCATATATGTGCATGCATTCCCCTTTGAAGCCTCTCCGAGGCTCAGCCTTGCCCCTTTCCTGCCTCTCCTACTTCATGATGACTGGCTGGCAGAACTAATGCTCTGTCGTCCTGAGAGTCTGACCGTGAAGGCAGCGCAGGGCCTCGGTCAGGTTTGGGCCAAGAGCTGCGCGTGGCTCCTGAGCCACAGTTTGGCCAGCCCTTGTCAGGCCCTGGCCTTGAGCCCCAACCCTCAGAAGTCCTGGAGTGGTGGCTGGTCTACCAGTGCCAGCGCCTCAGCCTGCCTCCGACCCAGTGACTCCCCACATGTGTCATCCTTTCCTTGTCCTGACCCTGACCCATCTCCTGTCTGTCATTGCCCTTGTGACATCTCCCAGCTTCCTGGTTGGGTGCCAGCGGGCATGAAAGGCATTCTGGTAGCAGCCAGAAGCTGCATGGAACAACACACTCCCCATTCTTGTTCCAGATTCTTTGTTCTTGATCCTAGCTCTTGCCTTGCCTTGGTCCTAGCTCTTGCTCCCTGTTTTACTCCCCTCTCTAGCTTGTGCTTTCCTCACCCTCTTTGTCTTGACCTTGCCTTGTCCCCAGTCCTTGTCTCCTTTGTGCCTTGTCCCCCCCACCCCTGTGGTTTCTGTTCCCTGACTTAGTCCTTCTCGTCCTTGCCCTCATCCTTGCTTTGTGTCTTGCTTCCCAGCCCTGATCCGGAACCCCATCACCCCCCAAACCCATGTCTGCCCACATCCCAGACACTCCGTGCCTCTGACACGTCTGACTTATACCAATAGCTTATTGATTTCAACCAGGGCAAGTTGTGTGTCTAGTTTGCTTCTCAGTGCATCACAATAGCGTCTGTTGTGTCGAATGGAGAAGGAGAAGCCTTGCCGGGTTTGACATACAAAGGGCAAGGCAGCCTGAAAACAGGACCTATAAGAGACCGACTCTCCCTTTCCTGATGGGTCCTTCCTTCCTCTATAGCCCATCTCAGGTGTGCTTGGAAGGAGTCAGTCAACTTTTCCCTCAGCCACATCCTGCTGCTTTGCTTCTCACTCATTTTGTCATATGTTCCATCCGACACAGGGGCTGGATCAATTTGTCTCTAATTGACCAGTGTTGATGGACCCCTTTGTGCAAAAAAAAAATTAACCCAAGGGTTGGTGCATAACCCAGCTTCTCACAGCCTGGCCCATCACCTCTCCCTTTGAGTGTATGACTTCTTTCCCACGTTTTGCTCCCTTATCCCATCTGCTGTATTCATCCTACGTGTTCAGGCTTGACCATCTGCTGAGTGGTTGGACAGGTGACGTTCAGCTGTAACTGTGCTGCGTGATTCCCTGGAGGGCAGAAGCTGTGTTGCGACAGAGGATTGTTATGGCCTGTTTCCAAAAAAGGTTTTCCATCAGAATCTCATTTTGACAGAAAATGAACCAGCTCAGCAGCATTTGGTGTAAGCGAGATGCGAACCTAGAACCCAAACATCCCCAGGGAACTGAAGTTTTAGGTCAGTCGGTCAGAGGATTTTCATCTGGACTGTTAGAAAGAGGAAGCCTAGAGAAGGGAGAGAGTCAATGGATCAAATCCCCAGAGTTGCCAACCCCAAATAATAATAAAGAAAATAAATAAATAGAACAAGTCAAGAGTCAGCTGCCCCCCCCCCCCCAAATGAGACTCCCTTAAGCAAGAACTCAGAATGGATGAGGTGTTGGCTTCAGAGCTTTTGGAGTAAGGATGAGGAAGCTCTGGTCCATGGCTGGTTTTTAATTGGCTCCTTTCCAACTCTTGAATCTGGTCCATGGATGCAGTCCCCACCTGCCCTCAAGCACTGGAAGACTGAGCTCAGGGGAATGGAGCGGAGATGAGAGCCTGCACACAAGGATAGAGGTCAGTGCCATGGCATAGTTCTATAGACATTAGACTCTCCCCTTTCTTGAGCACACCCCTGAAGCACCTCACCCCCTGCTCCTATCTGGTCCCTGGAGCTTGTACTCATTTTCCCCCAAAGTGAGGGGAAAGGTTGGCCACTCCAGTTTTAAGGCATGCTGCAGCTATGTTTTCAGACTTTTTTCTTACCTTCGTGGTCAGAAATCTCAGAGACACAAAGACTTTATTATGAATCTTGCAACTCTGGACTTTACGAGCCCCTTCCGTTGCAAGGCTCTCCGTCAAACTGGCAGGCCTGAAATCCTCAGCTGGTGTGAGTCAGCGCCATTGACATCTATGATTTACAACAGCCAAATGCAACACTTATGGCCTCATTTATACGCAGACATAATTGCCATTTTCCTGGTGACTGTGGCCAACTCCTGGTACTGCTGCTGCTTCGGTGGCAGGATGTTGCCAATTAGTATCTCGTCTAGCAGAGACACAGATGCCCCTGATCTTTGCTAGACTGTGAGGACTTGCTGCAAAAATCAGACAGCTGCTGTGTCTGATTCCTCCTGCCCTTCAGTCCTGAGTCTCCCGGATGTTGCCTGCATGAGTACAGGTTTGAGTAAATGATGAATTAGCTTCCATGCCATCTTCCTGGTTAAATGATGAAGTGGAAATGGTGGCCTCAGCTGCCATCTGCCACTGCTTAGTAAAAATATAACTAAGGGAGTCGATGCACCAGCTTTCTGCTGTCACCTGTTTATGGGAAGCAGGCTCAGGAGCTGTTGTGCCAGATTCTTTTGCCACCTTTCGGAAACAGGCTAACTCAACAGCAAGCTACACCAGCTGCTCTCCCATGCCTCTTCTTGGACAAACCCAGGTCTGCATGCTTCCTTTCCTTTTCACATGGAATACGTCCTCCCTCAAATACGTAAGATCATTGGAAATACTGAAATCAGCTGAAACGAGTACCTGCAAAAATGGGTCTACCTGTCAAATTTACAGAACACAAAAATGTTGGGTACTATCGGTACCCCCCCAAAAACCTCCCGACTTTTGGTATTGAAACACCGACTTTTGGTCGTGGGTTTGGTTTTATGGGGGGTGGTTAGTTTTTGTCTCGTTTTTCTGAGTTTCCCTCTGGATTAAAAATAATAATAATAATAATAATGATTATTATTTTTTATGTAGCACCTCCCTGCCATGGCACTCAGAACACTTTACATATAACACAACTTTCTCTGGGTTAGCCAAAGGACTCCAGAGAAATTGGGGCTTCTGGGTCAAAACTCAAGCCGCTTTTAGACAAGACAAATTTGCACATGATTGGTGGAAAATGTGCATGTTTTAATGCTCGTTTAAACACCTAAACCGTTTTAAATGCGCATTTTCCATGATCGCGTAAAAGCCAAAACCGTTTTGAATGTGGTTTTTAAATAATGTGCATTTTTTAAAACCGGTTTTGAGCCCCTTTGATGATCGGGGGATGCCAAAACCGGTTTTAAAACATGTGCATTATTTAAAAACCACATTCAAAACGGTTTTGGCTTTTACACGATCATGGAAAATGCGCATTTAAAACGGTTTAGGTATTTAAACGAGCATTAAAACACGCGCATTTTTCAACAATCATGCGCAAATTTGTCTCGTCTAAAAGCGGCCTCAGAGATGGCAATTCTAGTCTTCAACCATGTTCTGAACCAGATGCTTCAGAGGTTTAATGTGTGGTCCATCCACTGTTGTTCACCTTCAGCACCTGGAAGTCAGAGTTCAGGACAACCTGAATGTGAGGTTGCATCTCCAGAGCATCTTGGCTGATAGCCATCGATAGTTCTGACCTCCATTCAGGCCCAGATAATTTTTTTAAAGTTGGAAGTGTGACTTTGTGCCTCATTTTCTCCAGGAATTAGCATGGTTGCACACCCAAAAAGGCTGACTGTGCTTTGTCCCCAGAGCAATCCAATTTGGATGCTTTATGTGAGGACTAGATCATCAGCCCAGACCTGTTTGAGGTCCCTCTGGACCTCAAACCCTGGCCTCAAGGACTGTCACAGAGCCACCTAGACCTCCATGCCACAGCAGAACTACTTCCAGTACCTGCACTTCTAAGTTGAGAGACTTGACCTCCCATGAACCAAGCGACACACCCGCAGCTCTCATTGCCTGGCCTACAGTTTAAAAAAGCATGTCGGGCAGTAGAAAGCGTCTGAGCAACCAGAAGGCTTAGAGCCTCCTTGCACCATGCCCCAGTCCTGCTGTGTTCTGACTGACCCTCTGGCATTGATTCTGTCTTGGCACTAGACTTTGGATCTGCTGCCCCCCTGGCTTGATGTTAGTCTTTGGACCCCTTGGAACTTGACCAGACCAGACCTCGACCACACGGTTGGATTACACTTGAGTTTGCTGCAATCCTGGATGGACCTACTGGCTGCTGAGCCCCAACGTGACCCCTGATATCATCCTGGGAAAATACCTCTAGCAGCCATCTGAGTGGTGCGCACCTTAGCACCAAGCTGGGTTCCGAGACCTAGTCCTCCGTGTCCTGCTCTGGCGGCACAAAAGTAACTTAAAAGTGGTCTAAAGTCTGCTGGGAATACCTCTGCTATGAGAAAAAGCCTGCACACCCTTTATTTTCATTTTAGCCTTTGTTTCCAGAAAACCTATTTGCTTGGTGGGTGAGGGACTTGGACTCTACCTCTTTTTTGTTTTTTTGCTTTATTTTATTATAAATATTTTTTTTTAAATCACTGTGCATGTGCAAAACGGCCTCTGGGGCCATCCTGCACATGTACGGCCCCTTTCCAAAATGGCACTGGTATTTGCTGGCAATGAACGAGCCCCATTTGTTTTCATAATTAATTGAACAATATTCATGATAATAACTGCACACCCCTAAATATCTGATTTGACACCACCCCAGCCCCTCCATTTAAGTTTGCATTCTGGGGACTGATGTACTGGTGTGCCAGCAAAATGGTTCCTAAGGGACCGTTCTGACCAAGACTGGAAACAGACATAACGCTAACTCTGCTTATGCATGTTACAGGGCTGTATTGGTGCTCTAGGCAGCCCTGCAACATGCATAAGAAATGTAAAAGTGTTATGTCTGTTTCCACCTCAAGACAAGTTAAAACAAAGGGGTAGGTGCAAGTTAAAGCAAGTTAAAGCAAAGGGGTAGGTGAACCTCGGCTGAGGAACAAGCCCTTAACTTACGGGTGGTGGATAATTTCCCTCCCAAGGGTCACTTTGAAAATTAGTACAAGCTCCGAGGGCCACATAGTGTTGGGTGCGGAGGTGCTTCCGAGGAGCGCTCAAGAAGAGGAAAGTCCAGATCATGGATCTGTGCCGTGGATCTGTCTCCTATCCTTGTATGCATGCCCTCATCTCTTTTCCCTTACCCTCAGCTCAGTTTTTAAGTGCTTGGGGACCAGATCCAGGAACTGGAAAAGGGCTAAAAAACCCACCTAGTTGTTGTCTGTATTTGGCACCCAGGTCTGAGGTTCCCAACAGAAATATACGTCCTTCCGTTGCTGGAAATGTACAGTCTGTAGCATAACATTGGAGAGATGACGAGGTTCCAAATAGGACTGATAATGTTTTGATCAGACATATTTTCCACCATAAATTTTTATTTTAGTTGAAAAACAAAAAAATTGTCTGGAATGAAGGAACCTTTTGCTGTTGATGAAATTCTCTATCGGAATAAGATTTTTTTATTCCAGTGCAACATTTCTGTTAACTGAAAGGAAAAACAGAATGCATGCAACTTGTGCCATGCATTTTGGGATGTTACTGACAGAAAGATGGCTCTAAGCGAAGGGTGGCCAAAGTTTCTAACCTTGACCGCCACGCACTGTACCGAAATCTTCACATGGTGTAGAGCCACGTGCGCACACACAAATGTGCCCATTGGAAGGATTTCCTAGCTTGAGCCTTGTCCCCTCCCTGCCTCTCTTCTTTTGTGATTGACTGGTGGAGGTGGAGTCAGAGCTGTCCAGACCTGGCTTCTGAGATTCTGAAGAACATCTGCAGCTCTGCTGCTGAGGCCCAGGTGCAATGAAGTAAGACACTGAGCCATTTACATGGTATAAAGTCTTAAGAATGGCTCTGGCTTAGAGCCACATTTGAATGGACCAAAAGCCGTCTGAGGATGCCAGGTTGCAGTTTGGCCACCCCTGCTGTAAACCCATCTTTCTACCTTCCCCATAGTATGCACCTAGGTGAATACAGTCCGGGAGGTCAGTCCGGGAGGTGATCCTGGATCAGGTGGCCGACTTCGCGTATATTACGGAGACCTGGCTGGACACTGAGTCTGGGCCTATATTAGCTGACCTTGTTCCAGCTGGGTACTCCATCCAGCATCAGCCGCGGCTGGATGGACAGAGGGGGGTGGTGGGGGTGGGGGTGATGTAGCCATTATTTTTAAGGAGACATGGTCTGTTAGGAGATTTCCTGTGCAGCCTATCATGGGAATTGAGGGTCTCCACCTGGTGTTGGATTTGGCCGGAGACAGACTGGGTTTGCTGCTGATATACCGTGCACCTACTTGTACAACAGCTTCCTTGCCCGCTCTGACTGAACTGGTGTCAGAGGTGGTCTTGCGGTCCCCCAGAATGGTGGTCCTGGGGGACTTCAATATCCATGCCAACACTAGACTTTGATGGGTGGAGCGTGAGTTCATGGCCAGCATGGCAATCATGGGCCTGTCTCAAAGAGTTGTGGGTCCCACACATGTTGGAGGACATACCCTGGACATGGTATTTTGCACCGGCCTTGAGGCGGGGGATTCATTGTTGGGGGAGGTGTCAACAATGCCCTTGTCATGCATGGATCATTATTTCCTCCAGGCTGGTATCCTGGCGCACGTCGATCTTCAGGAGGGTGCAGAGCCAGTTCTGTTGGTTCTCCCCCGGAGACTTATGGAACCAGAGAGGTTCCGGAATGTTCTGGGAGATATTCCCTCTGATCTCGATGGTCATTCACTCAATGACCTCGTGGCTTTTGGGAATTCTGTGTTTATGGAAGCCATCGACCGTATGGCTCACAGGCGTCCATTCCGGAATCGCCAACAACGCAGGTCCCTGTGGTATACGGAGGAAGTGCAGCGGATGAAACGAGAAGGGCGGTGGTTGGAGTGATGGTGGCATCATTCTCGCACTGAAGTTGACCGATTGCGACACAGAGTCTAGTTACGTACTTATGCCGTGGCAGTGCGGACAGCAAGGAAGGCCTTCTTTGCTGCCCTCATCGCATCCACTAAGTCCCGTCTGCCTGAGCTTTTCCTGGTGTTGAGGGGGCTGGTCAGTCCGGCCTCCTTCTGCCTGGATCCAGAGTTATCTAATGCTCGCTGTGACTTGTCTGTGGACTTTTTTGCAGATAAAATCGCTCAAATTCATCACGGTTTCAATGCTGACAGTGGGTGAACCAGAGGCAGTTGAAGCCCCATCTTGTTTTGTTTAATGGGATGAATTCCCAGATGTGTCGCCCTCTGATGCAGAGGATGTTCTTGGAACTGTTCAAGCCACTTATTGTGAATTAGATCCATGCTCATCCTGGCTGGTTAAAGCCAGTCGGAAGACGTTAGGGCTGTTGCTGTCCGGGATAGTCAATGCCTCCTTCAGGGAGGGCAGTGTGCCGGACTGCCTCAAGGAGGTGATGGTGCGGCCCCTGTTCAAAAAGCCATTGTTGGACAATGGTGCCCTGGCTAGCTATCGGCCGGTCTCTAACCTTCCCTTGAACGGGTGGTGGCTCGGCAGCTTCGGGAGCATCTGGACCAGATCAGTTTCCTGGACCCCTCGCAGTCTGGCTTTCATCCGGGTTATGGCACTTAGACTGCGCTTGTGGCCTTGGTTGATGACCTCTCCCAAGTGTTGGACCAGGATCGTTCGAACCTTTTGATTCTATTAAATCTCTCGGCTGCATTTGATACTGTTAATCATGAGTTGTTGCTGACTCGGTTGTGGGACTAGGCAGGGGTGGACGGGACTGTTCTTGAATGGTGCCACTCCTTCCTGGCTGGGAGAACTCAGCGTGTGGTGCTGGGTGATTATTCATCTTCTCTCCGGGCCCTCATGTGTGGAGTTTGCAAGGTTCTATCTTATCCCCTCTCCTGGTTCAATGTGTTATATGCAGCCCTTGGGGAGGTCATCAGAGAGTTTGTGTAAGGCGTCATCAATATGCTGATGACACCCAATTATATCTCTCATTTTCATCAGACACAGGTCCGGCAATCTCGGTACTTACCCAGTGTTTGTCAGCTGTGGGGGACTGGATTAGGGTAAGACGCTTGAAGTTAAATCCTGACAAGATGGAGGTGACAAATGTGGGGAAAGCTGGGGGAGTGATGGCCCCCATTATTGATGGGGGTCCGTCCTCCCCTAGTATCTTGGGTCTGTCATCTGGAGGTGCTCCTGGATCCACAGCTTCACCTAGATGTCCAGGTGGCAGCTGTGGCAAAGGGCGCATTTTGCCAATTACATCTGGTACGTTGACTTAGGCTGTATATCTCGGACTCTGACCTTGCCACGATCATCTATGCTTTTATTACCTCACGATTAGACTACTGTAATTTGCTCTATTTGGGGCTACCCTTGGTGACGGTCCGGAGACTGCAGCTGGTGCAGAATGCGGCGGCTCGTCTCCTTAAGGGGACGTGTCATCGCAAGCACATTACTCCATTGCTCCAGTCTCTGCACTGGCTGCCAATAGTCTTCCGTGCCCAATTCAAGGTGTTGGTTTTGACCTTTAAAGCCCTAAATGGCCTGGCTCCACCTATCTGCAGGACCGCCTCGCCCTCCGAATTCTGGATGGGCCTCTGCGGTCGGCTGGAGGTGCCCTCCTTGAGGTTTCCCAGGTGTCGACCATGATGAGGGCGTTCTCGGTGGCCGCACTGTGGCTGTGGAACTCCCTCCCATTGGAGGTCTGCCTGTCCGCTGACTTCCCCTCTTTCCGTAGACAGTGTAAGCCCTAGCTGTTCCGCCGGGCCTTTGACGAGGGCAATGGGATGGGTGGGTTGGGTTAGCGTGGGGGTTTTATTGTTGGGTTCTTTTAATGTGAGGTGATGTTGAATTTTAAAATGTTATGTGTTTTTAAAACGCTGTTTGCCGCCCCGAGATGCTTGTGCATGAGGGGGTGGCATATAAATGTAATAAATAAATAAATAAAGTTGCATATCCTATGAAGCATTGGAACTGCTAGTTATGAAATGGCAGTGTGGGTCCCCTTGTAATATAGGAATATTTGACAAACACTTGCTGGCTGTTACTGTAATTAATTTTTGATGTTCAATTAAACATAACCTCCTTTTCAGTGGCCAGCGCACCATATATTACATGTATATATGTTGTTAGTTTATTCATAGGCTCCATGAATAAACCCAAGGGTGTGGCTAACATGGAACAAGGAGGCTCAGCTGATTCCAGGCTCTGGACTCTAGGAGGGCCCTTTGCAAGTGTCCTGAAATGTTAAGAGTGGGTGGGGGAGGATGAGACCAATGGTATGCCTCCTTCCCTCACTCTGAAAATTTTCTCGCAGTGCTCAGGCCACTTGCAAAGCCCCCTGCCAAGAAGGATGTTTCAGAGTGGGGAGGGGAGAATTTTTGGCTCTGCCCCCCACCCACTCTTCAAAGTTTCTTCCTAGGGTGGTTGTTCTTGCTCTGAGGGGGCTCTCTGGGAGCAAGAGCAGCAGTACTATCTTTACAAAGGGACGCTGATGCCCTTTTGAGAAGATTGCCCTTTAGGGGAGACCCCTTCCTCTGAGGGGGGGCATAACTGGGACATCCTGGGCTCACCACAGTCTTGCTACTGCCACATGCCCTCCACAAGTGGTGGTCCCCACATTTGAGTGGGTCTGGGGATGTGTGTGTGTGTGTGTGTTTAACTGCAATGCTTCTCCCACTCAAGTTGTCGTTTCAAGTTTGCTCATGGATGCCGCGTTTGGGGGATCTTGTAGGCCTCCCGGCACACGGGGCCCAGTGCGGTCACCCAGTCTGCACTTGTGTGAATCTACCCCAGGGCATTACATACCCATGTGTGTTCCATCCAAAATGGGATATGGTCCAAACCAATCTTGGTAGCTTTTGTTACCAAGAAGAGTTTTCGAAATTTTCTGTTCAGACCCCAGGACTGACCTTACCACGGGGCGACGTAGGGTGACTTCTCTGGGCTCGACTAAATTATCTACATCTGGGGGTATTGCAGTGGTTCCTGTTTTCACCAGGGTAGGGTGTGGGGGCCCCCATGCCTTTCCAGCAGTGTCCCAAATAGGACCAACTCTAGGGTCCTGGGGAGGGTGCCCATGGGGGAGGAGGTGAGGCCATCAGAGGCCCTGCATCTTATCTTCAGCATGGAACCCGCAAATTCTAAATCTGACTCTTTAGTTTTTATTTTTGTAAATAAAGAATAGGTATTTCCTCTGGCAATAGGAGCAAGAGAGCAAAGCTTTATGTTCAGAAGGCCAGCAGCTGAGCAAGCTTCTCCCACTGTGGGCCTACTATGGCATATCTCCCTGTTCAGTACAGAGAAGCCATATTGACAGGGGAGGGTGTCTTTGACCTCTTCATCCCCTCAGCCCTCTCAGTCAGCAAAGCTACCCATTTTCAAACTGTGTTTCCCTGTGGCACAGAGAGCTCTCTCAGCCCATTCCCTACAGGCCAAGCTGCTCTCTTTCCATTAAGAGCCTTTTTACTTTTGAGTAACATTTGTCAGACTTTGGGACACTGCCCCAGCTCTGGCCTGGAGGGGAAAGACTGTACATCCTATTGCCAGCCCCTTGCACCATCCACTCCCCTAGTCAGGAAAATGATTGGTAATAAGAAGCAGTCTTCACTCCGTTAGGGTCAATCGCAAAACGTGATCAGACTTTGACGATGTGAGGTTCGCACCCATAGTGTCATGGGTGAGGAATCTTTTGCCTCCTGTGGGCCACTTCGAAAATGAGTACAAACTCAACAGGCTGGATAGGAATTAGGGACATGCTCAGGATGAGGGGAAGGAACTGAGGGTCTAGAGCATGGTTGGGGCCAAATGTAGTCCAGTTCTGGCATCTGGCCCCTGGATCCATTTCTAGTCACAGGCGCTGACAGTGAGCCCCAAAATGAGGGCATGCACACAGGGATAGGGGACAGACGCATGGGACAAATCCGTTCACTGGACCATCCTCTTCCTGAGTTACTCCTTAATCACCCTTGCCCTGAATTTCTATGTGGCCTTTGGAACTTGTTCTAATTTTCAAAGTGGTTCCTGGGTGGGAAAAGGTTCCCCATTCCCTATGCCATGGATCCATCTTCTTTCCTTGAATGCATGCCCTCATTTTGGGGGCTCACCTACTCTTTCTTAACGCAGCACACAGGAATGGTCCAGGAGGGGCCTCCTCCCCACACAGTTCCAGGGTCTTGGGGTGGGACTTGTGTGGGTCAAAACAGGATCCGGCATGCTTCCCTCACAAGCTTTACCCCGAAGTTACATTACGGTCCTGTGCTATCACTGTAAATGAACTGAATTAAGGCCATTTTTTTTAGACAAGACGTGTCCACGCAGGTCCACCCATCCCCCATGCATCCAGACGCCCGTCTTAAGGTGGCATGGGGGGGCCATGCGCTCCCGTGACCCACACACCATCCACTCATGTCCATGCACAGAGCATTGGGGAAAAATTTGGGGATGCTCCATGCGGGGGCAGACCAAACCATGCGTGGGTAAGGGGTCACTTCCCAGGTCAAAGGTTAGCGCTGAAATATCTTCCGTGACACCATCCCTTTGGGAGAGTTCATGGGGAGACGCTGTTTCCCACGGAACAGAAGAGCTGAAGCTGTGGGTCTCCTAGAGGCTTAGGCTAGTTTGTGATCTACCAGTAGATCATGAATGATCTACCTCTTGCCCACCCCACACCCTGACCTGGTGAAAACTAGGCCCGTGGCAGTCATCCCAGGTTGTCTTGTGGTAAGGCTGGCCTTGACCCTAGCATCACAGAGAATATTTTAACACACTGGTGCAAGAGTGCAACAAGGGGGCCAGGTCAGGGGAGACCATTCCCTCTTCCATCCCCAACATCTCCATTGCTATATTTTTCTTTCTCTCCCTTCTATCTCCCCACAGTTGCCAGGTGCTGCCTGCTTAACCCACGCATGCCTGCTGAAGCAGGCTACCCCTAGCTACTTCAGGGGTAGCTAGGCTGCAAAGGTCCTCGGTGCAGAAGATGGAATGGGGTTCCCGGATCCCACTCTCAGCAGCAAGGCACACCACTACACCAGGAAACGTGACTCTTGGTCGCTTGTGCAGTTGCACTGCCTGTCCGTATTATAGTGACACCCTTGTGTAATGAACAGCAGATTTTGTAGTTTGCTGATATTAAGTGTTATTATTGCTACCTCTCTGATGATGATAATAATAATATCATCATCATCATCATCATCAATAATAATAAATTACAATGAATAAAGTATTTCTGTAGCATCAGGCACAGAATGATATTTATACTTGCTGCTGAGAAGTTAAGAATTCAACAGGTGATAGCAATGCTTCAATAACGTATGGGGGAAGAAATATTTTTCATTGTTTCCAAGTTTTTGTTATATGGTGCATGCTGGATGAATAGGTTTGTACGGGTTTTATTTGAATCTTTTCTATGTTGGAGGTGATAAGGCCAATGGCCATTTTCCCTACTCTGGGATGGATTACAAATAGAACTGAAACAGACAGTCACATGTTTGCTTATCCGGTTGTCTCGGTTTGTCAGATCATTTTGGTATTTTGGTTACTTCACTTCGGCTACTGCAAACGTAGAAACCAGAAGGACGCAACCAAAATATCCAAAGCAGATATCCGGTGAAGCAGGACTGAATATCCACTTCATTGGATCCAAATCAAAGTGAACAAATTCCTCAGAGGTAGTATTTGTTGATACTATTCATTCAGCTCTACTATAAGCCAACAGTGACAATCTGTTAACTGCAATGAAACGGTCTCTGAAGGATGAATGGAGAAAGAGCATGTTACGCAAGACTACACTGGATACTCTCACTTTGATCTGGGTAATAAAATACCTATTTCCCTTTTCTTAGTGGGTATAAAATACTTGTTGCACTCTTGCACCAGTGTGTTAAAATATTCTCTGTGATGCTAGGGTCAAGGCCAGCCTTACCACAAGACAACCTGGGATGACTGCCACGGGCCTAGTTTTCACCAGGTCAGGGTGTGGGGTGGGCAAGAGGTAGATCATTCATGATCTACTGGTAGATCACAAACTAGCCTAAGCCTCCAGGAGATCACAGTGTGGAGCGGGGGACCAACCTCTCAGAAATTGCCTCTAGGGAGGAGAGCAGGATGGGATCTGTATCTCTGGGGAGGAGGAGACGGGCTAGGAAACGGTCTTCCAGTGTGGTAGGGAAAGCTCTCTCTAAAAGGGAATGCTCCTCTCCACTCCTGAAATCAGTTCCTCGGGTGCCCGTGAGCTGGGAGCAAGTGGGAGGGGAGGACTGGAGCAGTTAAGGTACAGACGATCTAATCTCCCAGATATGTAGAGTTTCCAGGCAAGGGTGTCAGCAGAATTACATTTGGGGGGCAGGGGAGAACTTCTTCACTTCACCCCTTTCTGACATGATTACACTCCTCTCTGAATTTTGCAACACTTGGAAAAGGGACGTGGCCACATCAGAAAGGCACAGGGTGAAGGGCTCTCCCTTTTGACATGACACCTCTTTTCTGAGCATCGTGATATCATGACCTTTGGAAGGGGTGGGGCCAGGCAATGTGTCCAACGCCACCCCCTTTCAAATTCCTCTCAGTGCCCTTGTTTCCAAGTAATTCTGATGGAATTCTATGGCGTTCCTATAAATACAGAACACAACTGTGCACTGCCTTTCCTGCAAAGAGTATCACGGCATGCACTTAGTTTCCTATACGTACATTTCATCTTTGCATAACCGAGCCTAATGCCAATGTCTTTTAGGAAAACCTCATTATTTCCATGACAACCCTTTACAGCATCAGTGCTCAATTTGTTTGCCCATGTGACCCCGTTTTGAGACTTTAATATAATTCCATGATCCCAGACAGAAACAAAGACATGTCAGTATGGGAAATGTCACTCAGGATTTTGAC
Organism: Sphenodon punctatus; assembly: GCA_003113815.1. Classification (NCBI taxonomy): domain Eukaryota; kingdom Metazoa; phylum Chordata; class Lepidosauria; order Sphenodontia; family Sphenodontidae; genus Sphenodon; species Sphenodon punctatus. The sequence continues at coordinate 7,178,755 of QEPC01009477.1, read as the reverse complement.
CCACGTGAACTAATGCCATGACCACCCTTGGGGTCGCGACTAGGGCTGAAGTGAGCAGCTAAATAGCTGCTTGTGAGCAATTCTCACTATTTTGAGTATTGGACAAGGTCTTGGTCCCAGTACAAATTATCTGCAAGAAAAATAAAAAATAAAAACAACCCACAACATTGTGCATGTGCAAAATGGCCACCACCCTTAACCAAAATATCAACAAGGCTATTGCCACCATTTTGGTTGAGGGCCGTGGCCATCTTGCACATCTGCAGTCATTTTTGGCTAAACAGTGCCTGTTCTTGGTTCATCCCAAGACAAAGCGAGAACAGGAATTTCGACGAGCATGCTTGCTTTGACGAGCCCTCGTTTCAGCCGTAGTCATGACACACAGTTTGGGAACTCCCACGATAAGCTTACAATACGCTTCTCTCTGAAGGAAAAGATACAGGAAGTGGTTGAGGGAATAAACTCACAGGTGGAGGAGTGGCGGCGTGAGTGACTTACAGCCAAATGATGGTGAAGCTCCCCGAAATGGAATCAGAGCACCGCATGGAATGATCTCCTTTATCTGCCAGAAAAGACTAGAAAATTGACTAGAAAAGACTAGAAATAGCAGCTTACCCTGCTTACGCATGCCTGCTGCCTGCTTAACCCACGCATTTCTAGTTAACCCCTGCCCTTCTCCCCATTCCTTCTGAATCACTGTAGCCCCGCCATAAGCCAGGACTCCCTGTGTTTGAGACGTCAAGAGTCAATATTTTGCTCCACTTTTTCTCACACTCTTGTGGTCAGTTTGAGTTTACTCAAGGACTCCTGTCCCCTCACCCGGTGGCTGATGAAAGCATACCCGGTCGCCAGGAACCCTGTGGAGGCGCTGTACAATACTCGCCTGTGTGCAAGCAGGACCGTGGTCGAGAGGGTCTTCGGGGCCCTCAAGTAGCGCTGGAGATGTCTCGCGGGCCGCCTGGACTACACAGTGGTGACCTCAGCCCTTGTGATCGGGGCCTGCTGTGTGCTGCACAACGTGTGTGAGACCGATGGGGCTGCCCTCAACTCCCCCGTGCCCTGGCACCCTTCCAGCCCCGTGCCTCTCTATGTGAACACAGAGAACCCGCGGGAGTACCGGTACGCAAAGCGCATCTGTGCTGCCATGACTAGGCGCATCAGCCGGGAGGCTGAAGCGTGAGGCCGTGCACCACTNGTGATGGCTGGCTTCGTGGCTGGAGGGTTCCCCAACTGTATGGGAACCATGGATGGCACCCACATGGAAACCCTCCACCCATCCGATGGGGAGGTTGCAGAATATGTCAACTGACATGGGTACCACTCCCTGCATCTGCAAGCGGTCATGGACCACTGGGGACAGTTCATTGACATATACATGGCCCACTCGGGGCACAGCCATGATGCCTGGATCATGACCTTCTCTCCTTTCTATGCCCGAATGTACCATGGGGACTTCACTGACACAGGGATGACCCAGATCGAAGGGGTGCTGATGCCCCCCTGCATCCTGGGGGACCCAGTCTATCCCCTCACCCGGTAGCTGATGAAGGCCTACCAGGTTGCCAGGAAACCTGTGGAGGCGCTGTGCAATACCCGCCTGTGTGCAAGCTGAACCATAGTCAAGAGGACCTTCGGTGCCCTCAAGCAGTATTGGAGGTGCCTTGCAGGCCGCCTGGACTACACAGTGGAGACCTCGGCCCTTGTGATTGGACCCTGCTGTGTGCTGCACAACATGTGCGAGACCGATGGGACAGCCCTCGAGTACCCCGTGCCCCGGCGCCCTTCCGACCCCATGCCTCTCTATGTGCATGCTGAGAACCCACAGGAGTACCGGTACGCAAAGTGCATCCGTGCTGCCCTGGCTATGTGCATCAGCCCGGAGGACAAGGCATGAGGCCACACACCACCTTCCCCACCACCCCGGGACCCCCACCAGCACTCTGGGCACACCTCTAGCTGCCCACCCGCCCCCAGTCCTGGTCCCATGCACAGAGTCAGGACTACGACTGCGTTGCCCATGCATTTATTGTGCTTACTGCCTACAAGTCAGCCCCCTACCACCACCAGTACTGGGGGACCTCCCAGTGTTGCCCCCCCAGGCCGCTCGCCCCCTTCCCCCCATCCCCCCATGCCCCAAGTCTCTGGGGCCTCCCTCTTGGCCACCCTGTGGTCACCGTGGAGCTCTGGGAGCTCCCCTCCTGGGAGGCACTAGTGTCCTGAGGGGAAGGCATTGTTGGGAGGATGGGCAGACCTGGGGCCGGCAGGGCTCCCCTGGGCAGCTGCTCCCTCTGGAGGCCTACAGGGACTGCTAGGTGAATGCTCAGCCCCAGTGGGCGTGCCGGTGGCTGGGATGGTGGCGGAGGTGGTGGGGGCACCGAGGGGCCCAGCATCGGGGCCGGGGCAGGCAGGTTGCCCGGCGGGGCGGCAGCCATCATGTATGTGCTCATGGTCCCTGTGTGCAGGAGCAGCGAGGTCCCGAAGTCATGGGACCGGTCCATCTTGGTGGAGTGCTCCCTCACCATCTGGTCAATGGCCTGTTTCAGCCTCCCAAACACCTCCACCTGCCTGCTGTACTCCCAGCTCTCCTTTCTCTGTTCGAGGTGCACCTCCGCCTGCACTCCGCCGGTGTGCCACCCTTCCCCCCTCGACCTATCCCCTCTGGTCCACCCCCCACATGCGCTTGCTTACCCTCGATGTCGGTGTCTGATCCCTCCAATGCCGGCCCCTCTGTGTTGCTGCGGTCCCCGTGTCCCTTGGCTGGGTACCTCCTGTGTGGCAGCCTCGGGTCCCACCGTGTCTGACATTTGGTGGGGGCTCCCGGGGCTGGTGCGCGAGGGGGGCATGGCGGTCCCTGAGGTCCCGGAGCATTCATCTTGGGGCCCCTGGAGCCGGTGCCTTCTCACGGGGTAGTGAGGGGAGGGGGTACCTCGGCCTGTTCCCTGCCCTGGACCACTGTGCTCCCCACGAGGCGCAGGGCGACAATGGAGCCCTTCATGTGCAGGAAGCGGTCCAGGGCATCATAGTAGGGGGCGGTCCGGGCTCCATGGCTGGACTGCCGGTTGTTGTCCTTGATGGCCTTGTACCCCCTCTTGAGCTCCTTGACCTTGGAGCGACACTGGGCCACGGTCCTGTGGTGCCCCACTGCCTCCATGTCCCACACGATCTCCTGGAACATGTGCTCGTTCTGCTGGTTGACCGCTAGTTCCAGCTGGTGCTCCAGGATGCCCCAGATCCTGATGAAGTCATGGGTTTCCATTGTCCCCCTCGGTGGTACGGCCATCTCCCGCGTGGGCCCTCCTGGTCCTCCTCCTCCTCCGCATGCCCTCCGCCCATCTCCTTCGGGGGCTCGGGCTCCCGGGCCCGTTTCCGTGTCTGTGGGTCATAAGTGGGGGGCAGTTGGTTGCCGGGTTACCTCATCCCTGCGGCCCTCCCCTTTTACCCCCTCCTGCCGGGCCTGCTGGGCCTACTGGACCACCACCACCCCTCGCTCCCCTTACACATTTCCAGGGTGCCTTGTCCCCCGGGCCGGTTGTCGTCTCCGGGGCGGCCTGTTCCGGCTGCTGCTGCTGCTCTCCCTCCACCGCCTCCATGTGCAGCACAACCACCTCCTCCGCCTGCGCCTCCTCCTCCTTGCCCTCTCGCCGTCCGCTCTCCTCTCCCTTCCACCTCGCTCCATCCCGCCACGTCCCCCTGCTGCTGTGTGCCCTTTAAATCTCCTTCCCTGGCCTGTGTTGTTGCTCGTTACCTGGCAGCAACGCTGCGTGCATTGTCCCTGGCTGGGAATCGTTTTGCTTGATTCTGGCCGGTGGTTGTCGTTCAGACGTTACGTTTTGTTGTTTCCCAGTGGGAATTGCTTTGGCCACCCTTTCAGAGATGGTCTGGGTCGGAGCTCCGGAAGGGTGGTTATTTTTGTCCCCTGCGAGGGATTGTCTGTGGTGAACTTCTGGCGGCTGCCGAACAGACGTTCAGGGCCCTTTGGTCCCACCGCGGGGTTGTGTGTGGTTGACTGTGATCTCGTAACGTCTGAAAACACCCATAGTGTAAGCAATGTACCTGGCGCTGTACAATCCGTAGTTATAGACAGGTCCCTGCCCCAAGGGGCTTACAATCTAAGAAAGACAAGGGAGGAGAACTAAGGGAGAGGGGAACATAGAAAGAGACGGGGAGATGATCATGAAGTTGAGGAGTTGCAGGTTCATGGGCTTAGCTTCGTTACAGGGAAGTGGAGGACTCTGAAGGTGCTTGTACACGAGACAGCCGGTTGGGGTGGGGGGGAAGTGCCGTATGTTGCAGTCATGGCAGGGGGAATCATGTGGAACTCGTGTGCGCGTGGTTGCCCATTTCTGTCGTGATTGCACTCGTGGATTATTGGGCTCAAATTCTAGCGCCGTAATTCATGAGTGCAATCACGGCGAAACGGACTAATGACATTTAAAACCCCACACCCATGAGTGGAGTTTCGCGTGATTTCCCCCTGTCGTGATTGCGACTCGCGGAAGTTCCCCCTCCCCCGTCTTATGTACAAGCAGCCTGAGGGAAGAGGAGGTATGTGTGACAAGTCTATGGGAATGAGGAGTTAGGGAAAGCCTGATGGAAGAGGTAGGTTTTCAAGAGGGTTTTGAAGGTTGGGAAGGTGGAAGGCGAACAAATGTATTTGGGGAGGGAGTTCCAGGCATTTGGGGGAGGGAGGGCAGTAAGGAAGAAGGGATGAATATGGTTTGAGGAGCAAGGGAGTGACAAGCCAGTGAGGGTGAGGGTGGTGGTAGAGGAGGATTGACGCTCCCAGCCAGGAACATGAAGGGCCTTGAAGGTAAAGACAAGGAGCTTGTGCTGAATACGTTCATGTAGAGGGAGCCAGAGTAAGGCAGAGAGGAGGGGCCGAACATGGTCAAAGCGATGAGCAAAGTGGATGACCGTGATAGCAGAGCATTGATCTGGGCGGGGCATGGTCAGAGCAGGGTAGACCAGTAAGGAGGAAGTGGCAGTAGTCAAGGTGAGAGATGACTAGAGCATGGACTATGGTTTTGGCAGTGGAAGCAGTAAGGCAAGGCTGGATTTTTGCAATATTATGCAGAACAAAGTGACAGGATTGGATCTGATGAGAGGGAGGAGTCAAAGATGAATCCCAGGCTATGTGCCTCATGCTGGGTGGTGACACTCTCAAAGGAAATTGAGGGGGGAAACGGAGTGGAGTGTTTTGAAGGAAAGATAAGGAGTTCAGTATTGGCCATATTAAGCTTGAGTTAGCGGTGAGTCATCCAAACGGAGATGTCAGAGAGACTATCTGCGATACGAGACTGGATGGAGGGGAAGAACTTGGGGTCAGAGAAAGAGAGCAGCGTGTCATCAGCATGCAGGTGATACTGGAAGTCGTGCGATTCAATGAGTCTGCCCAGAGATAGAGTTTAAAAGAAGAAGAGAAGAGGGCCCCAGGACAGAGCCTTGGGGAACTCCCACAGAGAGGGGGAGCAATGTGGAAGTGGTACCAGCAAGAGAGGCATTTTAGGTGGAGTGGTTTGAGAGATACAAAGAGAACCAGTTGAGAACCGAGCCCTGGAATCCAAGGGAGTAAAACAAATCCAGGAGGAGGCCATTGTCAACAGTGTCAGTGGCAGCAGAGAGATCGAGGAGAACAAGAATGGAATAGAGACCCTCTGATTTATCCAAGAGAAGTTCTTTAGTGGGGGCAATCTCGATCAAGTGGAGAAGGTGGAAGCCTGGCTGAAGGGAGGTCAAGGAAGGAATTGGAAGAGAGGAAATCAAGAAAGCAAGTGTACACAGCTCGCCCCCAGAGCTTGGAAGCAAAGGGGAGGAGTGAGAATGATAGTTGGAGGGATCAGAGGAGTCGAGAGTGGCTTTCTTAAAGATAGAGGAGAGGAGACAGTGGTGTTTGAAGGCTGATGGAAAGGACTCGGTAGAGGAGGAGAGAGTGATGATGTTCATCGGAGAGGGTGCAGTGGTTGGGGCAATCACAGTTAGGAGACGAGAGGGAATAGGGTAAAGGGGGCAGGTGGAGGGAATGGACAAAGAGAGGAAGGAACTGATCTCATTATGGGAAGCTAGAGAGAAGGACGGAGTTGGGAGAGCAGGGAACAAAATGGGGGGGGGAGCAATGTCAAGGCGAATGTTATCAATCTTATTGTTTAAAAAGGAGAGAAGATCCTGTTCAGAGAGGGAGGAAGGGGGAGGAGGACAGGGAGGGAGGTTTCAGAAGGGAAGTGAAAATTGAGAAAAGACAGTGGGGGTTGTAGGAATGAGACTTGATCAATGTGGAGTAGTAATGTTCTTTGACCAGGGAAAGGACATCGCTAAAGGAAGAGAGTACAAACTGAAAGTGGAGGAAGTTCGCTAACTCGTGAGTCTCCTGCCAAATGCACTCAGCAGCATGAGAGCAGGATCAGTGGTGGCAGTTGATGAGGGTGAGCGACAGGGGTTGATGCGATGGTTAGGATGGCATGGGAAGGGGAGCAAGGGAGTTGTGGATGGAGGAAACATGTTAAAGGCAGAGACGGCAGAGTCCGAGCAGCTGGAAGAGGAGACAGATGAGAGAAGGAGGAGGCAAAGTCCAGAGGATTGATGGATTGAAGGTCACGGAAGCGGGAGGAGGTGAGTGGGAGGTATGGAATGGAGCAAGGTGGTGGTCAGAGACTGGAAGGATCTCAAAAGAGAGGTCAGAAATGGAACAGTTGTTTGACAGGATTAGATCAAGGGTGCAGCCATGATGTTTTGGGCAGCAAGTCCAGAGATGAAGGTCAAAAGAGGTGATAAGAGAAAGGAAGCTGGAAGCAGCAGTGTCAGAGGGGGTGTCCATGTAGAAATTGAAGTTCCCAAGAATGAGGGTGGGAATGTTGTTATCAGAAAGGAAGACGGTATGCCAGGTGTTGAAATCGGAGAGGAAAGGTGGTCTGGCGTGTGGGTGTGGGGGGAGTGATAGATGACAGCAACACGGAGGGGGTGTGGAAGAGTAGAGGCAAATGTAATGGGCCTCAGAGGAAGTGAACAAATGAGATGGAAGGAGTACTAAGGAGTTGGAACGGGCAAATTGTGGGCCAACACTACTGCCATAGCCTTTAGATCAGGATGAGTGGATGAAGGAGAGGCCACCAGGGGGAGGGCATGAGGAGTAGCAGTGTCGTCAGGGAATATACAGGTTTTTGTGAGGGCAAGATGCTGGAGGGAGTGGGAGAGAAAAAGATCATTTATTTATTTTATTTTATTTTATTTCGCTGTATTTTTAACCTGCCACCTCCTGCACACGGGCAGCTTGGAGTGGCTCACAACAAAAATAAATTAAAGCATATAAAATATTATAAAACCTTAGAAAACAATATAAACATATGGTGGAACCAATGAATGGTGCTTTCTTGGTGGAAGAGCAGCAGTTCCAGAGGGAGCAGGAGAAGGGCAGCCGAGATGGGGGAAAACAGGAGATGGGGATAAAGTTTGGTTGAAAGGGAACAGTGCAGGGAATGGGGGAATAGGATCGGTGCTATACAGTCCAAGAGTGTGCTTTCCTGGATCGGGGTGGTTCACATAAACTTCTTCCCATAGGAAGTCAGGCATAAAAAACAAACCAAGCCAAAAAAAAGCCAGGAAGTCATGCAGGGAAGTTATTACACTTCCATAGAAAAGACTTTTAACCTAGAATTGTGCAGCATCCCATAGAGAACTGCTACCGTAATGTATCAGGGATGAATATGGTTTGAAGAGCAAGTCCCTCTGCACATGCTCTGAACAATAAAAAGTGAATCTCCCACCTGATGAATAATGGCCCTTTGTTTGATTTCTTAGATGACAGTGCCTCTTCCGGTCACGGAGAACTGCTTAACAGCTAAGTATAGAGCTGTGGAATACAAAGGCCAACAATCTGTGAATTGGGATGGAGGGAGTACTTGAGTGAATTGTTTTCAAAACGCAATGAATTTCCAAAGCTGCTGGCGGTGACAGCAAGCTGGCAAGCAGGAGAATTAGCTTGCAGATTGTTTATCCAACAAATCCCTTCCTTGCCTGGGAAGTTGCTTACTATGCTCTCTTGGTGCTTCCCATGAGCTCACAACCAGATAGGACTATGGACACAATTAGGACTGAAATGGTTATCCACACAGGTATTGGTAACCGTCGGATTTGCGGTAACTGAACTGTTAACGATCGGGAACAGAGTAGTAGCCGTTTATTAACCAATGGTTTAACAGAGTCCCCACATTACCGTATTACTATTTTGTGCTATTTCTTGTCTTGCCACATTCCATTTTCCCAACTGTTCTCGGGTTGCTATTCAGTTTACCCATAATTCCTTTCCTGATTACCCTCCAGACCCTGGTTTCAAATGTAATTCAGTTTCCCATTGATGCTTGGTTCAAATCTGCTGGATGCAGCTTTGCTATTGGTCTGGAAGTAAACTGGAAATGGCAGAACGTAGAAAAACAGTAAATAGGTTACACAATAAACTGGTTATACAGTAATGTTAAAATGGTATTAATCAACACTATATCAGTTAACCACTCTGCTATGGAGTTTACCAGATTAAATTTTGGTTATTAGCTGCGGTTACAGAATTAACTATCCGTTTCAGTTCTTGGTGCAATCTTGAACCCATTAAAGTCGACGGCAACACTCCCATTGACTTTAATAGTGGACAGTTGTCCTGTCCGTCTCCCTTTTTTCACCTAATGGCAGTGCCATGCCAGATTATGCCAATCTGGATGGAGCTGGGTTTTTGGTGATCAAATGCTAAATGTTTGATTGATTGATTGATTGATTAAAATCATTTTTACCCCGCCCCTCTCACCAAATGGTGACTCGAGGCAGCTTACAAATGATGACAATAAACGCAATATATACAATAAAAATCCATAAATAGATAAAATACTACCCCACTTATATCATCAGATGGTGGGACGTCGTGCTTTGGAGGGTCTGAGCTCAGTAGGGCTGGAGAAAGGTTGTGGATCTTTCCCATCCTCCAGTAGGTCACCAGCTCAGCCTCTGGCTGCTCTCAACCAGGGTTGGCTCTCGCCTAATGGTACTTTGGTGTGCTAGGTTAGAAGGGGTGGTATCGAAGGCTACTTTTGGATGTAATGGGAAGCTCCTGTACTACACAATGTTTTCTCAGGGTTCCTGTGCAGAAACAGTCAAGTTACGTGATGTCTGATTGGATCTATCAAGTGGTAACTCTGAGGCAATCTGGTAGGAGAACCATGGATATCTTAGTGGTTCTACCATAGTGGAACTGAAATAAATTTCTGCAATGGATATCCTATTGGACAGTCTCACTGGCTTCAAATCAGGTCCAATGAAGTGGGTACAAACTGCCCTTTAGTTTCTGCTTTGTTTCCAGAAACAATTGTCTACTTTGGGTATTTTCCACTTTGGTATTTCAGCCACTTACACTTAGTATTTTGGTCACTTTGGTATTTCTCACTCCTCCCCTTTGGTATTTCCGTTCAGCCTTATTTTGCGCAATTGGGCACTATACTAAACCAAAGTGACCAGAATAACTGTATTGATGTATTCAAGTAAATGGATATACAAATATAATTTCCATGGTGAATATTAATTTGGATATTCGGTGGATTATTGAATGTGTGCATGATGTTCACTAATACAGAAACACCTAATTGTTTCAGTTCTATGTCACAGATTACTTTGGGGTAGAGTTGGGGGAAATAAAAACACAAATGGGTATCTTCCCTCAAAATTGTAGTATTTGACCCAGCCCAGGAACATCGGGTACTAATTGATACCCAATTAGTACTCAAGGGCTACTTGATATACTGATTTACCATTTTTGGTCCCAATTTCCTGATTTCTGGTACCAATGGTTGTTTTTACACACACGTTAAAGTGCTGGTCTTTCAGTCCTTTGGTTTACAAGTTCACTCTTGCGTGCATTCTTCACACACACACATGCTGCCCTGAGGCAGCCTGCAGTAGTGGAGTTGGGGAGCTCAGTTGTAGAGGGGAGGGGTTGCCATGGAAATGATGTGACCATGACTGCCAGGAGCAAAGCAGTTTACCAGGAGAACCTTTTTACACACACAAGTTCTGGGAGACACCTGAATGTAACAGGATCCAGATTAAAACCACAAGATCAAGGACTTCATAAATCCATGGGAATATCTGGAAGTTCAAAGAGCCACGTGTTTAGGATCTGGCTGAGTATTTTGGCACACACAAAGTTGGGGTTGCAGCAACAAACATGCAGGAGAAAGGGGTGTGTAAAAACACCCAATGTTACAGCTTTCTATCCTGATTTACCGTTTCACTGATTAGTACCAATTGGTAAAACAGCAAATTGGTAACTCAGTAGTGTCAATACCCATTTTTGTCAGGTAATTGGGTGCCTACTTGGTACTTTGGTAACCCACTGGGCACCCAACACGGTACTTGAAATTGTGGGTATTACCCATGAGTAGCAAATGATCTTCCGGTTTCAGCTCTGCTTTGGGGTAAGTATGGGGTAGATCCATTGAAACACGTTGAAGGGCTTCCCTCTGTGGCGTCAGTACAATTAAGGCAGCCCTGTGGTGCTGCTGCAAAGATTTCCTTTAACATCTGAAAGCCCCTTTCTGTCAGGACCCAGATTAAAACTGGCATCCTTGGGACCTGGAGGGGGTGGCTGGCTCTGCAGCATCACCACCATCATGGCCAGGTTCAGGCCTTTGACCCAGTCCTGTAGGCTCTGCTCCACTGTCGGATAGTCTGATAGAGCTCCCCACCCGCTAGGCTGGTTTTGGCCTCTGGTTGTGCCTGCCCAGTATAAAGGGCACAAAACAGGAAGCAGAAGGCAGGCAAAGCAACGCCTTCCTCCCCGTTCCTGCTCCAGTTCTCGCTTGGCTTGCCCACCTCTGAACTGATTTCTCCAGCTTGCTCCTCTGCTTTGACTCCAGCCACGTTCCTGGATTGTCCCTTGAATTTGACACTCACCTAGCCCTGATCCTGCTGGAACTCCTGTGTGGTTGTAATCTGGCGCCCTGTGCCCTGACTCCGCTTGACGCCTGACACCTTCAGCTCCATCTGCATCCACCCTGATGTAACTGCAGCAGTGCAAAGCCTTAATGGAGACACATCACCCAGGACAAAAGCAACGCATACACTTTGGTATGTTGCTGTACTAACCAGCACTGGAAAAAGGAGGCAAAGCAGGTAGTGTATTGCTCATGCGCATGAGTCTCATGGAATTTGTTTTCCTTAAAGCCTAAGCACGTGGATCTGGGGAGTAGGAAGGTGTCTCCAATTGCCTTAAGGAAAAAAAATCCTGCAAGTGTCTAGTCTACAAGTTTGAAGAGCAAATATTAAGAGTGTGACTCAAGTGTATATTAATTCTAGATGAGAGCTTCTGTGGCCCTCGTCAGTGCAGTGTCCAAGCACCTTCCAATTGCACATTTAATATGATTCATGTCTGCCACACGTTGAATTTCTCTCTCATTCTTTCCCTGAGGGAAAATGGTTTTTGCAACATAGCGTGGGGCTTTTCTGGTAGGCTGTTGTTATTTTTCGTTTCCCAGCTGGAAAGCGTCTCTGTGAGAGAAGGCAAGGCCGAAAGAGCACTCTTTGTTATTGGAAGAAGGGAGGGCTTCTGATGGTTCTTCTTTCCTCTGGGAGTTTGGTTCCTATTCAGAATAGAAAGTCAAATAAAAGAGAATCCTGAAAAAAATTGAGGGCTTCTTAAATTCATAAATTAAACTTGGATATTGGCTAGGGCTGGAACAAATATTCTCTGTGGAGGCAAAAAGGCTAGGCAGCCATCTGTCAGGGATATTATAGTGGTATGGTAGTCATTCTGCATCCAAGCAGGGTCTTGGACTAGAGGATTCCTGAAGTCTCTTCCAAGTCTGGCATTTTGTGATTACAATGTCTGATGTATTCATATCCCTGTTAATGAAGTAACTACAAAGTGGTATTCACTTCCTACTCCATTGGGGATTTTCTCTGCATGATGGATTCTCTGTTGTTTGCATATAGTTTGTTGTCTCCAGCAGCCTTGAAACTTCAACCTTCCCAACTCCTTTCCAAAGAGCTAGCAGAATTGCTGACTCCCTGTATCTACTTTGGGTCCTGGGGATGGGCATTGCATATAAGTAATAAAGAGCTTACAGTTGGTGCCTTGAAAGGTTTATGGGTGCACTTTCTCTCCCCCACCCCCCTTTTAAAATCCAAAACAGGTAGGTGAATACTTGTTTCCCATTGCAAGTATAGGTTGGGTACTGCTACCCCAAATTTGGGTGTTATTCACACATAATAAATTCATTATTCAAAAGTTGAATAGAGATGCTATGGGGCCGATCCCAAGTCCTGTGTATGCCCCGTGCACACCCGCGGGGGCTGTGGAGATGCAAAAGGACCAGAGAAATGCCATAAAGCTGCTGTAAAAGTCCCAGAAAGTGATGAAAAGTGACGAAAAGTGCTGAGAAGTGACCAAAAAATGACAGGACATGACAGAAAATCACAGACATTGATATCAAGAATGGCATACGTGTGGAATCAACTAAGACTACTGAAGTACTGATGAACCCTCACAAGCGCTCCCGAAACATTGGTATTTTCTATGGATGTGCAAACAGAACGCGGTTCAGCCGTTCGGTCGTTCAGTTCGGGAACCAAGTTTGGGTTCGGTCATTTGGTTCGGGAACCGAGTTTGGGTTTGGTTGTTCGGTTCGACTGAACATTCGGAAATCGGTATCGGTGCAGATATCAATACTGATTTTGAAGATTTTATTTTCAGTATCGGTATTGTTTGGCCCTGAGACACTAATAAGTTTGTTATTTTTATGTCTTGTTATATTGTTAATGTTTGTTTTTTAAAAAGTTATTATAAAAGTTATATCTGTTACCAGCTGAGTTTGACCTGTCCATTCTTTTACCCCTCTGTGCTGCTTTATGGGCAGCAGACCGGCCTCTCCTACTTCCCTTCTCGATGTCTTCCAACCCAAAGAATGCACACAAAGTTTATATATATATATATTTATTTATAAATAAATATAAATATTTATTTATTTATTTATTTATTTATTTATTTAATTCAATTTTTTTATCTGATAATATATATATCTACACTAAATCTAACTGCTATTAACTATTTGTGTTAAAAAAATGTAATCCCAAGTAAAATAGTTAAAATGGTTACTAGGGGACCAATGCTGTAACCCCAGGTCCCCATTGATAGCATTATCAAATGTTACAATACTGAATGTAATAACTGGGAAAATTCTAATAAAAAAGAAGTTAAAAAAAACCAACACTATTCTAAAACCTATGGAACTAAATGGAATATCTAATAACTACAAAGGCCTAGTCCTACAAACACACTATAAAACTGAATCACTACACTGACTCTATCTATCTATCTATCTATCTATCTATCTATCTATCTATCTATCTATCTGTGCACAGGGATTGGGCGGGGGGGACACAGACAGCTCACACCAAACAACACAGGGAGGGGTACAAAACTGAAATGAAACCTAAATCAATCTAATCCTACTCTAAATAAATCCAAAAACAGGGGAAGGGAATCAGGGATGGAATATATAAAGGGAGGAGGGGAGGATTCAGTGAAAGGTAGGGAAAAAGAACACAGGGATGAGTAAAAAATAAAAATAACACCTAAATCTATCTAATCTACTATAAATAAATGATACTAGGGAGGTAAATGTGTGCGATGGGTGAAATAGGAGGAGGATGGCAGTGGATTAAGAACACAGATGCTAGGAGAGGGAGACTTCTGAAAACGCCTGCTGACAGAATCAGTGGCTAGCTCAGAAGGTGTTGGAAGGGGGGAGGGCAATGACTTTTGTTACTTGCTGCGCCCACCTTACTGTAAGCCCCATTGGCACTGAGCAGCCTAGCCCCTCCTCCCCCATGTCCAATCACAGACTGCTAAGACAGTGGTCTGAGGAGAAAAGGGATGGTGATTGGGCAGGCTGGCTGCTACTCCAAGCCGAACTGTTTGGTCATTTTCGAGTTCGGATAGAGTTTGGTTGGTTCGGGGTCGGTTCGGAAGTTTGGTTCAGTCGTCCAAACAGACCGAGTTCGGTCCAAACTACGAACATCCAAACCGTGTTCTCATATCCCTAGTATTTTCCCTGCAGAACTGGAACACTTGCTCTTGTCTCAGCTCTACCTCCCAGTCAGACAGAGCAGCTTTGGTCCCCTCTAGCGGAGAGGCTGTAAATGACTCAGCTGCTACGTTTTAGCTGAAGCAGTAGAAGTTTATTTTTGATTAGGACTCTAGGGTTTGTAAGTGTCCACAGGATCAGGTCCAGTCAGGTCACAGTCTAGAGCGAGGGGCAAGCTGCACGAAGCAGTCCAGGCAAAGATAAGAAGCGTTCAGGGCAAAACTCAGAAAGTGCAACATGAATCCACTCGACTTCCTGTGGCAGCTGTTCAGCTTTGACCAATCAGGATGCTGGGGAGACCGTAGATCCTCCTTTGCAAACTCTTGTACTGAGTAGTGGTATAATCAAGGTCTCTCAGATCGTGGAGGGGGGTATTTTCCTTTGCATGGGCACAACTAGAATGAACTCAATAGCAGACAGAGTGAGGAGAGAAATGAATGGGGAGCATTGGCCTTCAATGGTGGGGACATAGACCACACACACACGGATCTCTCTTGATCACACCCCTACTCTACGAGGCAAAGTCTGGGCGAGTCCACAAAACAGAGGAAGCAGGGGTTGTGCTGCTTGTTTCAGAGCCCCCCCAGGGCCACTGGTTCAAGTTCTGCATCCTTTACATTTTTTTGAGGCCTAAGTGTAGTCTCTTCAGACGACCCATCCAAAGGAAACTTTGCATTTATGCTGCTATTGTCCATGCTGGACTTGTTCTCTGGAAGCTGAACTTAGTTCTCTGGACCTGCCAGCATGACTTTTTTTTTTTTACAAGCTGCTAAATCTCAGTGCAGCTCCACCCTCCACCCCCCCCACCCCACCCCCCGTCCCCAGTTTCTAAAAGAAACCCATTTTCCTCTTCTGAATAAAAGATGAGCCATGAAAGGCCTGCTGGTTGCCAGGGGAGGAGGTGGGATGTGGAGAAGGGGGGACAAGCCTGATGTGAATGCCGCTGCCTTAACTTTCGTGCATGGAAACTTAATTGGCGACTCAGTTGGTTGGAGGCCAGAAAAACATACACAATAAAGGACAGAAACTAGACCGGGCTGCTGGGAGGCTTACTGGAAATCAAGACAAATTGGATAGCGCCATAGAAGATATAAATTATGCTCCTAAGATGAACAATACTTGAGCAGAACTGCATAAATAGTGGCACAAAATAAGGCCACTGTCTGTAATTAGAAGGCTGGGCAACACCCAGTGGAAACTGGGGGAAGGGTTTTTGCTGTAACGAGTAGATTGTGTCTTTTTTTAATCAACACTCCCCTCCCCCATTAACTTCACTCTATTTCATTTCACATTAATAGCCTTCCTCAACCCCCTTTCACTGAGTCTTCAAGTTGGAAGTGAAAGAGGTTGGTCTGGCAGCCAACAGACAGAAAATCAGAAACTTGGCATTTGTTCATATTTTACTGTGAACTGATGTTCCTGAGCAGCTAAGATCAATGAGAGTTTCACCTGAAGAATGATTGTTGTTGTGGTATTCAGCCCACAGAGTAAAAAGCCATCAGACCTAGAAATCCGAAACCATGGAGTTGCAGCAAACTGGAGCCTATCAGCACCTGTTTGAGTAAAGTCTTCCCCAGATACCATTGTTTCAATAAGGAACCAGGGGCAGAGGAAGAAGAACTTTAGGAAATATATATAAAACTTTCTGCAAAGCATATGTAATGCATAAGACCACCTTACTCCCCGGGCCATGGAGCGACCTCCATGGTCTACCGGGGGTGCCTTCTTGGCGGTACCCCGGGCGTACCGGGGGACCACGATGGAGAGGGCGTTTACAGTGGCCGCGCCATGGCTGTGGAACTCCCTCCCAGAGGAAGTTTGCCTGATTCCCAACCTGTTGGCCTTTCGTCGGGCCTGTAAGACCTGGCTGTTCATCTGGGCCTTTGGGGGAGGGGGGAATAAGGGTGGGTTTTTTACCAGTGGTTTTTCCTCTTTGTTGTTGTTTTTATTATTTTAGTAACCCCTTCTGTGTATTGTTTTTATAATGTTTTAAATATTTTGTGAGCCGCCCCGAACTGCTGGAGGGCGTGGGATACAAATCATTGAATAAATAAATAGCGCATTTTGCCTCGTAACCACTCTCCCTCATTAACTAGTTGATATGGGGCTTCAGTAATCCACCAAGGAGAAAAACAATCAGCCAGGTAGGATCCACAAACCTTATGAGAGTTTCCTGAGGCAGCAATTTTACCTAAGAGGCCATAGAGTCGGGGCTGAACTGAACCATGAGAATCACCAAGTCCAGCCTCCCTCCAGTTCCCTCTGATTATGAAGGAATCTTGGACAGTGAATGGCCACCAAGCCCTCGAGGTGATAATTCAGAATTGGATTTACCGCTCTCTCTATCTGGCCAGCTCTTTAGAGACCCAAAAATGTGCTTTGCTCCTAGAATTGATTGGCAACAAAACCTTGAGGACATGATTCTCCATCATTAAAGCCAGCGGAAGGTTTACCATTGACTTCAATCATAGAAGCAGAAAATTATTTTTGGAGCCTATCCTAAGTACATACCCTGGCAGATCAATTTCTGAGCTTGTACTAATTTTATTAAGTGATCAAATACCGGAAGTTTCATGTGCTGTTGCAAAATTTTTGTTAAACGCATTCAAGATTCGTGAAAGCTTTTTGAATTTTAAATTAGTTGATTCGTAGAAGGTAGAGCAAGAGTAAAATTTAACATCCCCCTGATAATAATAGTAGTTATTGAAACTGGGTGCTTAAAAATGTAAAATCAGCTAATGACATGTGATGGTTCTCTTGTACTATAAATTAGTCGTCCCTAAAATTTAGGGTAAAGAATATAATTTAATTATTTTTTTTAATGTAACGACGAGTTCTCTGTATCTTACTTTTGTAGGAATTTTGTAATGCTGTAACTGAGAAGCAAATTCTTGTTTTTAAATGTTCGTTCTTTTTGGGTTATGGCTTTGGCTACGCCTTGTTATAATTAAACTTGACTTGACTTTAATGGTGGAGGATTTGCACCCTGAGTTCTAATAAGGATTGCTTCAAAAAAGACCTTTCCAAAGGAATAGTAGAAAGGAGGGTTCGATTTGTTACCTGTAATTACTGAGGTAATTAATCAATTATTCAGCCACCACTTATTTTCTTTCCTCCGAGCAATTGGGAGCTAGAAATCAATGTTGGTTGATTCATTCTGTAGCCACTCTTGAGAAGAAAGGTTGTTTTGTAGGTAGAAGCGAATGGACTTGAGAATCTCCGGACGTGCTGTTTGTAAACATACCGACAGACCTAATTTTAAACCTACTGTGATCCTGAATCCATTGAAGTCCATAGGTCCATTAGTAGCTTTTAGCCAGGTAGGTTTGGAGGAGCATAACCTCTTATGGGTTGTGTTTTTTGTGATTGTTTTTGTTTGTTACTGTTTTTATGGACTTTTTAATATAAAGCTTCCATATGTTTATATTTTGTTTGTAAGCCACCCTGAGCCATTTTTTTAGGGAAGGGTGGGATAAAAGTTCAAATAAATAAATAAATAAATACAAATAAATAAATTACTGTCGGGAGCTGGGAGTGAACAACAGGGAACGGATCGTCCATTGTGACCTGTTGGGTGTTTCTTCCAAGCGGCTGAGATTGGTCATTGTCAAGAGACAGGATGCTGGGCTCGATGGACCATTGGTCTGACACAGTCTGGCACTACTTATGTTCTTATGTAAGTTGATGACAAAACTCCCATTGAATTAGATAGTTTGAGGACGGAACCCAGAATGTTTCTTTCCTCCAGTTAATGGTGCTTTATCTTACATGTTTCTCTGGTGGACCCAGTCTTCTCCCCACATGCCTTGTGTTTATAGATTTTTTTTGAACGGCTGGCTGACTTGTGGAAAGCTTTTCCCTGATTAGCTGCAATCCTCGAGATGCTTGGAATGTTAATCGCTGTGCAAGTTGCCCACTTTCAGTATAGAGGAGAGCGTATGGAATATGCTAGGAACCTCTGATCTCCTTCATCACGTGCACTGGACCTAAGGAAGGTCATCCAGATAAACTAAAACTTTACTAGGTTTGTAGAACAAATGCTAGGGACCCCTCCAATGTCACAAGAAATGTGGTTTGAAAAGCCATGTGAAGCACTATGTGGTCTTACACACACACACACACACACACACATGGCAGGGAGAGCGGGGTCCACTGGGAACTTTGTGACATCAGAACTGTTGAACTATGTGCTAAACCAGTGGTAACTACTTGAATCCAGGGTAACTTTTCAGCTAGTTACCATTTGTTACTGAAGTTCAGTTTTTGTGATTTGGTGTGTGCAAATTCCCAAGCACTTTTGATTTAACTTTTACTCTAGCTCAGGAGTGGGTTAAAACCATCCATCCTACTTCTGTTGTTTTTTTACTTGGCCCCTTTCTATCATTTCCTGGATCTGGCCCTTGGATCCAGCCCCCACCCTCCAAAGGGAAACCCAGGGAAAAGGAGCAGAGATAAGGACCTGCACTCAAGGATGGACAACTGGATCCATGATCAGGACCCTTTGCATCCTCCCCCCTCCCCCATCCTGACCACACCCCTTCAGCACCCCACAAACCTTTGCCCAGCCTGCTTAACATGTACTAATTTTCAAAGCCCACGTGATCACAGAATCCTAGAGTTGGAAGGGACATTGAGGGTCATCTGGTCCAATTCTCTCTTTGAATGCAGGATGGCTGCATTCAGTGTGAAGGGAAATAGAAGATTAATGTTGGCATGCATAGCTGTAGGATGGACAGCTCTCTGTTACTCACCAGGTGTTCCTGGGATTTGGGGAAAATAATTTTCATTTGGACAGCCAGGCATCAAAGCCAAGAGAAAGAGATGATGTTCCGAAGCTGGGGAGTGGAGGTTTCCAGAGATGCCTGCAAACCAAATCATTGCTGACGGGTTTGCCAGCCTGAGATGTGAGACTTATCTAGGGTGCTTTTAGATGAGCGGGTCACTGTTGCACTGACCGCGAATTAAAAACTTCACAATCAAGGTATTTAATTTGCGGTCGGTAAACAATGCGCAACTGCCTTTCATGCGCCTGATTTCAGCCATCGGCTCGTCTAAATCCCTTCTCGCAGGGTTTTGAAAAAACGTGTGAGGGTGACGGCGATGGCGGCCCGCTCGTCTAAGAGCACCCTAGACACTTCCAGAGCTCTGGCACAAGGTCCTGTCCCTGTTGCTTATCCAGGGATAGCCCGGACAAATCAGGGCCTCAAAAAGACATGGGCATGTCCATGTCAGAAAGGGTGGGAGGAGAGTCCCATTGCCCCACCTTTCTGGTGTGACCCTACTCCTTTTGGAATGACATGATGCTCCAAAGGAAGTGTGGCCATCTTCGAATTTATTTATTTTATTTTATAAAAGATTTCTATCCCTCTCCTCCTGCCTGCAGAGCAACCCGGGGTGGCGGAGAACAAGATAAAACAGTAAAACAATTTTAAAAGTTAAAAATTCATGTATGCAGGGAAAAACAACCCCCCCAACCTCACCCACCTTACTCCCCCCTCCCCCTCACCAAAGGCCTGCCGGAACAGCCAGGTCTTACATAATCATCAAAATGACAGGAGAGTGGGAGCTAGCCGAGCCTCCTCCGGGAGCGAATTTCATAACACAGGGGCAGCCACCAAAAAAAATCTAACATCAGTGGCCACTCACCTCACCCAGAGAACCTCCAAAAAGGCTCCCATGGACCATTGGCCGCTTTTGACACCGTGGACCACGGGCTGCTGTTGAGATGGCTGCGTGACCTGGGGGGTGGGGTCTGGACGGGACTGTTCTTGAATGGTTCCTCTCATTCCTCTTGGGGAGAAGCCAGCGGGTAGTGTTGTTGGGAGCTGAAACATCTTGGCCCCGCGCTTTATCCTGTGGCGTTCCGCAGGGTTCCATTCTGTCTCCATTATTATTTAATGTATATATGCAGCCCCTCAGGGCATGAAATTTCAGATCCAAGTCTAGTAGCCAAAAAAATTTCTTCGTCGCCAAGGGTAAATTAAACTGCAAATTTGCATAATTAGCCACCACCTATTTATGCAAATATGTACATTTGCATATTTGTGCATAAATAAGTGTTCCTCATCTGCACACATACCTTTTAATAACTACTAAAAACTACTCACACTTAATCATGGATCATCCCCCGCAGGGATGGGGACAGCGGGGATGGGGGGTGGGGGAAACGGGATGGGGACA
>QEPC01009477.1:7104477-7153204 GCA_003113815.1 Sphenodon punctatus | reverse complement strand
ATTTTTTTACATTGCAGCCATTTTTAAATGGCTGCAATATAAAAAAACCGGCACACCGAAATCCGGTACCGGGTCCGGATTACCGGGCCGAATCCGATAATGCCGGTACGCCCGATACCGGCATTATCGGATACCGGATTGTACCGGTTTCCCACCTCTACTCTGCTCCCTCTCCCAACTTTCAAATCCCTCCTGAAAACCAACCTCTTCTGTCAGGCCTTCCCTAGCTGTTCTTGAGTGATACTGCATCCTTTCCCCCTCACTCAGAACCTGTTTCCCTGTAACTAATAAAAGCATGTGAACCTGCAACTTCTCAGCCTCTTGAATGTACTCTTGTCTTTCCTGATGTTTACCTCTCTCTCATATCTCCCTCCCTTCTCTCTCAGATTGTAAGCCCCTTAGGGGTAGGGACCTGTCTCTGACTGTGGATTGTACAGTGCCAGGTACATTGCTTGTGCTATATAAATAATAATTATTAATAATAATATTGGCAGAACTCTTCTAGCCCATCTCCTCCCTGGAGACACTCCCTGGGGAGACAGTGCTGTTCTCCCTCCCAGATGTGATCTCTGAGAGACTGGTCCCCCTTTCCAAACCATGATCTACCTGAGATAAGCTTGCAGTATGTCAGCAGATTGGGGTCTACCTGTGGGCCACCCCTGTATTAGACAGACAAACTTTGTGTGCCCTGCATTTTTGTAGTAAGCCTTGAATGGAAGAAGGTTCTGAGTTTGTGAAAGAGAGAAGCTGTATTTTTAAGATCAAGCATTGCTTCCTCTTACCCCTATAATTTATTCTGGAGTTACATAATGAGGAACTCCCTAATTGCCCAACTAACGTAAAATAAGTTTAATGTACATGTGTGCTTCTGAGGCTCAATGGAATCTTAAAGGTAGCTCTGAAATGAGTATTTGAAGTGAATACAAAATCTGACCAATTTATTCTATTCACATTTGGTTTACCAAAGCGAAGGTAAAAGTGATACTCGCTTCCATTTCATCTTCATTTGCTGTTTCAAATCTTTGATTTGGTTCTTCCTGACTGATATTTTGGTCATTATTTCAGTATCCATCACTTTGTTGCTAGGGCATTTCATTATTATCACACACTTTGGTACTTTGG
Organism: Sphenodon punctatus; assembly: GCA_003113815.1. Taxonomy (NCBI): domain Eukaryota; kingdom Metazoa; phylum Chordata; class Lepidosauria; order Sphenodontia; family Sphenodontidae; genus Sphenodon; species Sphenodon punctatus. The sequence goes on along the minus strand of QEPC01009477.1, from coordinate 7,152,082 downwards.
CATTTTGATATTTGTTACTTTGCATCTTCAGAGATACAATTTAGTGGGCTATTAAAAACTTTTGAATGTGACTGTGATTGGTCCTTCTCTGTGACATGATGCAGCAGAAAGTCACTAAAGTAACAGAATAAGAAAGAACAAAGTAACCAAGGTAACTGAAGTGTAGTACCAAATCACTGTAACAAAGTTACAAATACTGAAACAACAAGGTGGCAAAATCAAAGTAACAAAGTAACAAATATTTAAAAAGTGAAGAATGAGAGAAGTGAATTTTCCTCCAGTAACCAAGACAAATGCAGATACACATTTATGGGAATGAATAAGCAATTTACCTCTGTGAATCAGAGCTGAAATGGTTATGTTAGGGCTGGCGGGCGGGTGCATGATGTGAGGACTGCTGGGGCGCCCGAGGGCCCCGCTGGTGCCGCACCTGGCTCGGCCTTCCCCCCCCCGCCGCAGCCTGGCTTGGGCCTCCCCCCGCCATTGCCCAGACGTGAGCATGGGGGCGTGGCCTTGGGGGACGGCTCTGGGGGCGGGGCAGGCCCTGCTCAGCTCCTGGCACGCCGTGGGGCGTGTTTTGTGCTTCTTAAACCGGCGCGGGAGGCTTCCCCGGCACCGGTAATTGGAATGGAGACGGGCCGCTGCTGAGCTAAGTGTTTAGAATCTCTGTGGGATTGACTGTGGGTGGGTGCTTGGGTAACGTAGGAGCTGTGGTTGGGTATTGGCGACTGGGTTCCTTCTCCGTGTTTCCCCTGGTGTGTTTCCGGTGTAATGGGTGAGTGATTGGAGGAGTGAGTGGAGTGTGCGAGTCCTGTCCCTTCCCCCTCCCCCGGGCTCCCCTCCTGCTTCCCAGAGCGCGTGCCCTTGTTCCTTCCTTCCCCTTGGTCCTGGGTCCTGTACCTCCCTCCTCATGGTTTTCCTCACTGGTCCCCCGACCTTTCCCGGTGTGTGTGTTGGGCGCAGACTGTTAGCGGGCTCCTCCGGCCTAGGTCTAGTTTCATGCTCCGCGCCCTATGATGATAGGTGCCCAGTCTCTTGGAGACATATAGGGCCACAATACTATCCTGACGGGCATTTTTCCCCTTCATGTTGGGGGCGGAGCACTAGAGTGAGTGAAACGAGTGAGCTCCAAAGATTCTATCAGGGCTCCTTCCCCCCCCCTCGCCCCCCACTGACAGGTTAGCATATTTGTGACTTGCAGGTAGTACCCGCACTTCTGAGTACTTCTGGCGGAGGTCCGCCTCTGCCCGGATCTGCTCACCTTCCGGTGGCAGTGTAAGACCTGGTTGTTCCACCAGGCGTTTGGTGGAGGGGATGGGTAGAATGAGGGGGTGGGGGTTAGGGAGGGAGTTGTGCGGATACGGGGGAGGTGTGGGGGTTGGGATAGAGAAGGGTTGGGGGGATGGTCTAAGGTTGTGGAGTGTTTTATGTTTTTGTATTTTTGGTTTGTTTTATGTCTTATACTTGCATTTTAATATTTTAATATTGTAATCTGCCCTGAGCTGCCTTAGGCAGGAAGGGTGGGGTAATCAATTTAAATAAATAAATTATCGTTACTGGGTTACTATTTGATAAGATGGCAAATTGGGACAGGGAGTCGGAAAATTGGGACAAATACCGATAAATCAATGTCAAGTAGCTCATCGGGCACTAATCAGGTACCAATTAGTACCCGATGTTACCGGGACAAGTTGGGTTTTTGCAGGTGTCCTTTTCAGCTGTATTGTGAATGCAAAAATGCATATTCATTTCAGCCCTAGGTAAAGGCACGTCATGGACCAATTATTCTTGCTACCGGTAGTGTTTTTAGGGGAAGGCCCCCATTCCAATGGGCTTGTAAGACCATCTTAATTTTCAAACTTTGGCTTCTCCACAGAGCTGCTACGTAATTCCAAATCATGTCTCAGTAAGGTAGGAATCCACTCGGGAGGCATCAGTAAAATACACAGAATCACATTCTCAAGGGCAATAGTAAAGATGATAGAATGGGATATAGACGTGGAGTCACTTTTTCCACAAATCGAGACTTCCTGTTGCTACCAACTTTATGTTGCTATTGACCCTCTCAAATTGCAGGATCTTACTACTACTACTACTACTGCCATTACTACGACTCTTAATCATTTCTATAGCACTACTAGCTGTACACAGCAGTGTAATGAATGATACACATAACATAAAGACAGTCCCCACTTCACTGGAGCTTACAATCTAATCAAGACACAAAGATGTAGATCAAAGATCTTCTTTGAGATAATTGTTTTGGAAGGAAAATAAGTAAGAAAATCCCTTCAAGATTATTCTTCCATCTGAAGCAGCTACTGTTACTTTGAGAAAGTGGAAACTACAAGTATTTAAAGCTAACTTCAACCCCAGGATAAGCATGCACAACGGGTGGAGGTACCTAATAGCTAACCTTGGCCCTTTTACTTCCAAACTGGGCTGTCTTTCTGATGTTCATTCCGGACTTGGAGAATAGACCCAATTCTAGGTTTACCCCAGGCAAATGGCGTTTTGGGTGTTGCTGTCCATCGACATTGCATTGTTTGCATTGTCATGTACATCAGCCATATGTTTATGGAGTATTGTGCCAAGTTTTGTGCACCTCATTTTAAGAAGGACATTGACAAATTAGAGTGGGTTCCATGGAGGGTAATGGAGAGGATAAAGGGTCTGGATAGCAATTCTTATCTGGAAAGGCTTAAGGAACTGGGTGTGGTTTTTTTAGTTTATTTATTTATTTATTTTGTGTATATATGCACTAGCAATGTACCTGGTTCTTTACAACTGTTAAACGTAGACAGGGTCCCTGCCCCGCGGGGCTTACAGTCTAAGAGACAAGGGTCGTGGGCAACAGGAATGGGGGTGGGGGAATGAGCAAGCCTCGGAGGTATAGACAAGAAACTTGTGCTAAATGCATTTAGGTCGAAGGAGGCAGTGGAGAGAGGAGAGGAGGGTCTGCATGCATGATGAAAGCAGCAGGCAAGGTGGATGATCTTGGCAGCAGAGTTTTAAATAGACGAGAGGGGGGGCAAGGTGAGAGTGAGGAAGGCTAACGAGAAGGAGGTTGCTATAGCCAAGGCAAGAGATAACCAGAGCATGAACTAGGGTTTTAGCAGGGGAGACAGTGGAAAAAAGGACAGATATTAGTGATGTCGTGCAGGGAGAGACGACAGGATTTAGCAACAGATTCAATCTGTGGTTTAAAGGAGAGGGAGGAGTCAAAGATTAACCCCAGACTACATGCCTGAGGGACAGGCTGAATGGTGACACCGACAATGGAAATTGAGAGGGAGAGGAAGGCTATGAGAGGGAAATGAGGAGTTCAGTTTTGGCTATAGTGAAAGTCCATAGCGTGTTTAGCGTAGCCAAGTGAAGATTAAGGGGAGACATGATAGCAACCTTCAAATTTCTAAAAGGCTGCTACCAAGAAATGGAAAGGAATTGTTCTGCATTGCTACAGAGGTAGAACAATGGGTTCACGTTACAGGAAGGTAAATTTTGGTTAAACATCAGGAAAAACTTCCTAACGGTAAGAGCTGTGCAGCAATTGAATAAGTTGTGTAGGGTGGCTGTAGACTCTCCATTGCTGGAGGTTTTCGAAAAGAGGCTGGATCCCCTGGGATGCTGTAGCCATAATCATCCTGCATCCAAGCGGGGGGGGGGGGGGGGGTTGGACTAGATGACCCTTGATGTCCCTTCTAGCTCCAAGTTTCTATCCTGTTTAGCTGGGGATATACACGGGGAGTTTTCAAATGTGATGGCACAATTGAATCTGCTTTAGCGCAGGTTAAATCGGGTTCCGACGGCACGTTCAAATGTTCCCACCAGATGTTAGCACGGTCTGGCTCCCAGCCGTGATGGAGGGGCTAGCCTAGGTTGCGACTTGGGGGAAATTCCCAAGTCACAGCCCCAGCTAAGCTCCACCACAGTCAGGAGCCACCTGCCAAACCCAAAGTGAAATGAGCCATCGTGTCTGATAGCCCGCTGTACCTAGCGCGGTCTGGAGTGGCAGGGGGAGCTGGGCGCCATAGGGGCCGTCATTATGGACACTCCACACATTGTAGGGGTGGGGCCAGGCAGACGCACATCCGTGCATCACCCCTTCCCAGCCTGGCTGCCGTCATGTTTGTTTTGTGGCCCAGCTGAGTCCTGGCCGGAGTGACGTCTCCCGCCACTGCCCGGAGAAGTCTGTGGCGGTGGCAGGAGCCGTCGCGTACAAAAACACCCTGGATGTCACAAGGCTAAATGAGATGGTTTGAGAGTAGGTCACAAAGAAATGCATCTCATTGTCTGTTTTAAGACACACTTTCCGATCGGTTTAGAAATGAATGATGTTTTCTAAGAAGAACTGCATCCTAACTGTGTCTCTAATGAGAGCTCAGTGTATCTTGGAGGGGATTTATTTGCAGACAGACCCTAATGACAAATCCAGGTTGATCTCGGGTAGTAGGAACTCAAAGCGCTTTGAGAAGGCACACGCTGGAAGTCAATCCTGCTTCATAGCCACTTTGCTAAAACAGATTTGAATAGACCAAATGATTTGGTATTAACTTTGGATATTCATTTTAGTATTAGTTTGGACTCTGCTGTGCCTATTCCTTATTATTTTGTTGTATAATGTGTAACAAGCAAATACACAGCAGAAGCCAAAACTCTCTGCCTATATATGCGAGTCAGATGGAGGGGTGATAGGTTAATTAGTGGGTAATATGGTAAGGGGGGAATGGTTGGTTAGTATTGGAAAGAGAGTGGGTTAGGGGATGCTAAGGTTAAAGTGGGTTTGTAGAGATCTGTTCCTGCCGGAATATATGGTGTTAAGGTCCTCTATCTTCCACCGTGAGAGAGGGGTGAGTTGGGGGGTGTCCCCTGGTGGCAGCAGGGGACAGCGTGAGTTGGTTGTGGGTGACCCCTGGTGAGAGCAGGTGGTTGTTTGTGGGGGGAGGAATTGTTGTTCTGATTGAAAGGATGGACTGTAAAGATGAGGGGTTGTTGCTACTGGGCCCATGTGGGGTTAAACCCAGCTGTATTGATTTATTGTATTGCATCTTGTTGGGCTATTGTATTAGGGTGGGATGCTTTCTTCTGTTTACTGGGTCCCCTGCGTGGGATTGAAAACCCAGCTGTATATGCTTATTGTGTTTTGTTTTTCATTTTGTTGTGAGCCACCTCGAGTCGCCTGTGGCGAGAGAGCGCGGGGTACAAATAAAAATGGAATGGAATGGAATATATATATAAAGGCATCATGGTCGATGGACCCTTGCATTAGTAGATCCAGCGGCATCTTCGATGGAAATCACACTCCTTAAACAGGAGGGGAAATATTTACAGCTGTAGATCCAACCAGGCTTCTACATGACTTGAGTCCCACTCGCTGCTTTGTCTCCACTGTTCACCCTGCCTGGAATTCTGTCCGGCACATCTTAATTTCTAGTGGCTGAACTTCTTCAAGGACAGCTATTCTGACATCCTGGGCTCTTCTAAAAAGCTCCATGAGGTACAGCTCATGAGGAAGGCCAAGAGACTGGGACAAACAAGGTGGTCATTGCTATCAGCTGTGGGCAGAAAACCCTTTGCACAGCTAGGCCTGCTTGGCAGGAATAAACGATGTTGTGAAAAATGCACACCAAGTTGTGAACGGATGATCATTTAGCTGGTCATTGTCAGCGTCCAGAGTCACTTTTGGTTCTCCTGCATTAATAACTAGAAGACCTTCACTTAAGACATGGCATTCCAATGGGATGTCCCTCAAGTCCCCATGAATGTATGCGTGCAATTCTGGATGTTATGAACCTGGTGTTTCTAAGGAGCTCCCTGGGAGGAGAAACAGGCTAAACCTAATAGAGTACAGTGTTTATTTTATTGAATGGTAGTGCTGACCAAACACATGTTGGAGACAACGTGACAAACAGCCCCCTCCTGTTCAATTAGTTTCACGACCTCTGTGGCTCAGAGAGGGAGGCTGGGTAAGGAACCGCAGATTGCAAGGCCCCCAAGGAAGGTTTCCTTGACAACACTTGCGGAAGAAAAATGAGATTTCTTGAGCACAATTGCATATTCGACTCCAAGATGCTGACTATAGGAAGAGCTGCACCTTGGAAGGCTGAGCCTTGATGGCAGTGGTGAGGAGGTGGAGGGTAATGGGGAGGAGAATAATTTTTCTCATGGTAATAAAGAATTCGCTTCCTGGAGACACCACCACTGTGACCAAGAGCAAGTTGCTGGCTGAAGTAACAGTATTTCATGAGACACGAAGTCCGTGATCAACAAAACACTTACTATGGTGTAGTCCCATTGAAACCCGCAGGGTATTAGGTCTGCCGAGGTGTGGGTGGCCCAAGGGTGGTGAGGCCTTTTGGGATCAGGGCCCGAGGATGAGCAAACTGGGGTCTGAAAGCAAACGCAGGAGTCGATACCGGGAGATCAGTTTGAGGAATAGGTGTCTTTGCGAGGGGGCAGGCCAAGTTGGAGGGGGGTAACCCTGGATGAAGCCAACTTTTTTGTTATTCTAGCTGGTTTGGGTGATGAGCTGCAGACCACCAGTAGTCCACGGACCACAATTTGGAAACCATAGCTCTACCCCTTAGCATGACAAAGAAAGACCTGAACATGGGACGTTAGCCTATGGCTCTACAGCTAAAAGACAGGATTAAGGAGCTGGAACTTATTAGAAATCTCTTCCCCCATCAAGGGCCGTGCTTAATTTAAACAATTTTAAGTGGCACTATTTATTTATTTAAAGTCGGATCAGCGCTGGGGCGGGGGGCGCTTAAGGGGCTGCGCTCAGGAAGAGAGAAGCAAGGGAAGGGTCCAGAGCGTGGATCTATGCCATGGATCCATCCCCTGTCCTTGTGTTCATGCCCTCATCACCACTCCTCTTCCCTGAGCTCAGTGCTTCAGTGTTGGATCTAAATAGATGTACACGGTCATGAAATTCCTCATGGACCAAGAAGCACACCTGCACCAGGATCCACTAGTCTGGGAGGCCTGTATGCACACTAGAGTGGCGTGACCCCCAGCAGGGGGCCCAATCCATCTTCTGCCCCAGGACCCATTCCCATGTAGCTATGCCCCACCGGCGGACGGTGTGGTGCACGAACTGGATTCTGAAAGCCCTTACAATTGCCTTGCTTCCATCCTATCCCAGTCTTAAGACACAATTTAACATAGATGTTAACTCATGCAGAGCCTGCTTCTCAGTTGCGTGGTGCCCTCCTTGTACAGCTCTGAGAAGGCTTCATTTGGCAAGAAGGTGAAGTTATGCCCACTTGAAGTTATGCCATAAGAAAGTTATGCCCACTTGAAGTCCGTTTTAGCACTTCTGGAGAGCTGTGAAAGAGCCTTGGTTAAGTCAAGCCCACAGTTTAACACGTTTGTCTTTTTAATATTCATCCCCCTGCTGCGAGACCAGAAGACCAAAGGCGGGAGCCATTAACACCTCAGGAAATCGTAGCCAGAACCAATTTACTCGGCTTCTCAGAGAAATCTTCTCACTTCCCGGATGAGTCATAAGGGAAGTGTTCCCCTCGTAGGAGTGGCGGGGGGCACAGATGTTTGTGGGCTGAGGGTCCAGGGCTACGGCCTCCACTCAGCCTTTATCTTGCTAATAAAAATCAAAACAAAAGAAGTCCTTCCATTATTAAGGCCGAGTTGGGAAGGAGGAATGGCAGCATTAATGCAGTATGAAGGCAGAGGTGTGTGCGTGAAGGTGAAAAGATAATCAAATTTCATTGGCTCTCCTTCTCTTGTTATCTTTTCCCCTTGCCCAACTGGTAATTACTCTGCTTCTTTTCCAACTCACTCCAGGAAGGCAGTGGAAGATGCAGGTCCCAAGTAAATAAGATTAGGGGGGTTTAAGAGCTTAATAAAATAACACGAAGAAATCTAGTTGATAACATGGCCCTGATAGTGGGATAAATGTGACGTCGAGTAAAAGGATTACAAGTGACCTCTGACCCCATTCTCTGGTTCTTCCCTCCACCTCCTCCCTTTGGCAGCAATGCTTGGGGGAAAGGGACAGTCTTGCTGTGCTCCGGTTTTTACAGGAACTACAGATCGCCCAGCATGAGGCGCTCAGGAGCCAGAACCCAGGCATTTGTGTGGTGAGGGAAGCTGGTTAATCGGATTGGCCTGGTGGCCTTCAGAGTGAAAGGTAAAGCCCACCTTTTCACAAGAGTCTCCTGGCAATGACAGTAGCCGAGGAGGAAGAGGAAAGAGACTTTCCTGAGGCTTGGCCAGGTGGGAACGGCCATGATCTGCAGTGGGGTGGGGAACCGATGAGCCATGGGCCAAATCCTGCCCATGGCTGTTTTCTATTTGGCCCCTTTCTAGTTGTGGGATCATGGATTATTTCCCTACCCTCAAGCACAGAAAAAAGAGGGCTCAGAGGGAAGGGCGCAGAGATGAGTCCATGCCCTCATAGACAGGTGATGGACCCATGACATGGATCTAGGAACTGAACCCTTTCTGTCTCCCCTTCTCCCCCACCATTGTGAGCACAGCCCTTAACAATTATGTCCTTGTTGCAGTGTTCTCTAGAATGGTTCACTTCCTATCTCACTTATGGATCTTGTACAAATTTCCAAAGTAATTCATGGAAGGGGAAAGGTTCCCCACTTGTGATCTATTTTCATGATGCTGAGAGCTCAGCTTGGGAGATGATCGAGGGAGAGCAGGAAACTAAGGGAGAATCCTTTCAAGGGGAGTAAATTATACCTGTGGGAAAAATCTGGCCCTTAGGGTTTTTTTTTGGGGGGGGAGAGGGGCGTTAATTTGGTCCTTGTAATAGATTAGGTGCTGGCCCTTTCAAAAGGGATACTCTACCCTACCCCCGCTCCCTTCTGGGTCTATAAGTGCAGTGAGTCCTGACAATCACGCAATCTGCATCTGGGCAGGAAGCCTGAAGGACTGGGAGGGAGGGGGAGATACTGATGGGAACTGGCCAGGGTCCTGAATCTATGGATGGCTTGGAGTCCACCCAGGATGCTGGCATAGCCCAAGACTGAGAGCTGGTGGGAGAGTTTCATAGTCCACAGATCAGGTTGGAGAGTCTCATAGTCCACAGATCAGGTGGGAGGCCCAGGGCAGTGAGCTGACAACTGTGATTACTTTTTGTCGATCCTGAGCCTGTAAATAAACCATAACTAATCATGGAAACTCTGAGCTTGTGGACTGTTTGATCCTATCTTGCAAAGACTCATCGGCTAAAGGTCAACTGACTTGTTACAGTCCCACTACAATTGCTGGATCTGGCCCTGCAATTTCTACTCTCAAAAACTGAAAGAGTAAGCTCTATGGAAAAGAGCAGGGATGTGGGCATGCATGCAAAGGTTGGATAGGGATCCATGATTGATGGATCCTCCCATTCCTTTCCTCACCTGAGCACATCCCTCAAACACTCCTGTTTTCAACTCCTATCTGGCCCTAATTTTCAAGGTGATTCATGGATGGAAAAGGTCTTCCACCTCTGGGTTAAACTATTAACTTGAAAGAGAAACTTCTTTGAAGAGGAATCTTGAAAAAAAGACACTCTGGGAAAGACAAGGAAGAAATACTTCCCAGGGGGCTGGTCCCAGAGAGCAACAAGAAAAGCCGGCTTTGGACCTCATGGAAAGTCCACACTGTCCTCCCAATGACAGACATGTTGGCACAATCTGCAACACCTTGAAGCACTTTGAAAGTCATCATCCCCTCAATGCTGACCAACTTGGACATGTTGCCCAGCTCTCCTGATGGGTAGACCTGCTTTGATTGCCTTGCATAGGTGACTTGTAGTGGGGCATGGGGAGGCATGTGCACCCCTAGATTTTCAGATGCTCTATAGAACCCCTGCCCAGCCTCCTGCCCAACCCCCACTCCTGTGCACCCCTCCCCCCCACTGTCAACAGTTACCAGTCACCTATGCTGCCTGCTGGGTAAATAAAACACTGAGCACCACAGAGAAGGTTATCAGTTTTATCTTTGTCAGATGAACCAACAGCTAACATGATTTGTTGCTTTTGCAACTGCCTCTGAGGGGGACAGAGCTGTGGTTCGTTTCAGAAAGGAAGGTGAGCACAGGCTGTTGAGGTTTCAGAACGCTAGAAGGAAAAGGTATACTTCTTGCTTTTGAAACCTGTCTGGAAAAGATGCTTTAATGGTTTGGACCATTGAGAGGGGGGCGGCAGGGGGGGGGGGGCGGAGAGCTTTCGTCACCCTCAAGATCAAGAATCTTCCTTTCTTAATGGAAAGGTCCTGTAGAAGTCAAAGGGGATTAAATCAATAAGGTTCTCTGGCTCTCATCATAGACTGAGATCTTTGCAACAGACTATGTTTGAACCATTCTATAGAATTCGATAACAGGGATAGAATTGTTGAAGGCCCGATAGGATAACATAGGGAAATAGATTTCTCTCTGTTTATGTTATAGTTTTCCATAAGGGTTGGCGATTGTACAACAGAGGAGGGGAACTTCCAGTCTCTGTGGGTCAAATCCAACCTACAGCTGCCTTCTGTTTGGCCCTTTTCCAGTTTCTGGATCTGACCCGTAAATTCAACCCCTGCCCTCAAACGCTGAAGGAGCATGCTCAGGAGGGAGGGAGCAGAGATGATGGCGTGCACTGGAGAATAGGAGCTGGGTCCACGATTTGGACCCTCTCCTTCCTCTCCCCATCTGGAGTACACCTCTGGAGTCCTCTCCTCCTAATTCCATGTGGCCCAAGGAGCTTGTACTAATTTTCAAAGTAGCCAAGTTGGGGGAGTTCCCTATTCTTGTCTTACACTGGTTGTTTTTAGATGGATGATGGGGGCAGCCTCACCATGGAGTTGCTCTGGGGATGCAACCCAGCACACCTGGGTCCACTTTAGATGGGTCCTCTGGCCATGGTCCACCTCTGCGATGCCCTCTCACCCCACACCATAGAGTTGCGGGCAATCACACGATGTTCTTGTCTGGTGCCCCAGCAACAGTAAAGTTGTGGGCAACACAGCTATCTGGGAGTGGAGCTGCAGCATGCGTCTGCCGAGCAGACAGACAGCAGCTCCAATCCGGCCCTGGGTTTGGCCAGCCCGCTCCGCTGATGGCGCTCCGGGATTATTATTATTAGCAAGCATTTATATAGCACCAGCAATGTACCTGGCGCTTTGCAAAGTAATGGAATAGACACGGTCCCTGCCCTAGGGCTTACAACCCGAGAGATGGGGGAGGAGGGGGGGAGACGAAGGAAGGGGAACAGAGGGAGAGACAAGGGTATAACAGTCACGAAGATGCAAGATCTCAGGTGCACGTGCTTGGCTTGGTTCCATCGAGAATGATGGGATGCTCCAGAACAGGCTCAGCCTGCTCCACTTTCACATCTGGCGGACCACCTTCCGATGGACCGGCCAGCCCAGGGGTGAAGCAGGCTGGCGCTGATGTCCTAGGAGCTGATGTCCATCTGTTTATACCCACTGTGGCAAAAGGTGTGTATGTTTTGAACTTGGTGCTCCTTGTCCCTCTTACCACCAGTGAAATATCAGTCCAAACATCTGTCCTACTTCAAAGGATCTCATCTTGAAATTCTTATAGCTGTCTTTCCCTTCTCCTGGTTTCACATTCTGTTTCCATACAGCCTGGAATTCAGGCTAGGTTTGCAAAAGAGTTGGCCCAATTCGTCCAATAGCCTTGGATGAGTTTGGTGGGTTTAACCCTCCCTGTGGAATTGCAGACCATCACGTGGCTGGTCATCTTCTGTGGCTGAGCAAATGTTTCTTTCTTATCCTACGTCCTTGGAAGGAATTAAGAGACTGTCTTGGGGGCTGACCTTAGACAGCTGGGTTGCAACATTCAGTGCCCAGAGCAGGGATAACATGAATACCTTTGTGTTTACGCTATATAGTATCATCCTTCAGAGGGTCTCAAGGTGGTCTCCTGGATGTTATCTCTGTTTGGCAGAGGGGGGATATAGAGGTGTGGAGATGACATCACTTATCTAATCGGAGGTGTAACTTGGCTGGCACGGGCTCTGGTGCAGAAGATGGAATTTACTCCAGCCAGCAGAAGGGGATCCAGCTGCACCCTGGAGTGCCCCAGTGCAGCTGCACCTGCTCTTCCTAATAGCTAGCCTTGTGTCGTCTAATCTGAAACAGTAAACTAGGGATGCAGATGAGGGGGAAAAAAACAACATTAAATCTCTTTGAGTCCCTCCTCTCTATTCCGATGCTTTGTGCTGCCGACAAGGTGACTGTAGCAGCTTGCTGCACCTACTCAGGGGATCGTGAATCACTGCTTTAAAATCAAAAGCTTAAACCAAGCAGTCAAAACACAGAGAGACCTGACGTGAAGAGGAAAAACAACAACAAAACTATTAGCAAGGGAAATATATAGAAATGCACAGATCAGTGGAGGGTAGGCAGATCCAAACTGAAAGAACAATGGATGACGTTGGGGTGTCCCCAGTGGGCTTTGAACTCTGGGGACTTTGTGGCAGTTGAATACGTAGCACTACTGTTTGAGCTAAAAAGTTTGGCCGTTGATGCAAAAAAATAGTGGGCTCTGGACTCTCTATGTGGCCTAACACCGCCACTAGAAGGGGATGGGGCGCCACAACCCCTGCATGGCCTAGCAGCACCGCTAGAGGGGGACAGAGCCTCACAGTCTCTGTTTGGCCCACCGCCACCATTAGAGGAGGACAGAGCCCCACAGCCTCTGCATGGCCCAGCACCACCACTAGAGGGGGACAGAGCACCACAGCCTCTGCGTGGCCAGCACCACCACTAGAGGGGGACAGAGCACCACAGCCTCTGCGTGGCCCAGCACCACCACTAGAGGGGGACAGAGCACCACAGCCACTGTGTAACACAGTGCTGCCAGTAGAGGGGGACAGAGTGTCACTGCTTTTGTGTAGTCTTGTACCACCACTAGGGAGGGATGGAGCACCATTGCCTCTGCGTAGGCTGCACAAGCACCAAAGCCGTGAGGAGGAGACAGTGGAAAGCAAAAGAAAAGCATGATGTACAGCAATGCTTGGAGAATACAAGCTGAAATCCTTTCATTCATTTCATTCATTTTTAATTTATACCCCGCATTCTCCCATCCAAAGGCGGCTCACAACATATCATAATACAAAAATAAGGTGCACAATACACCTATACAATTCCTCAATAACAAAACAAAAACCCCTTACAATTTAAATAATACAACTCTAATAAATTCAACATTAAATGCAGCGGTACAACAACACATCACCCTCCCCATTAATCTCCTAACACTCCCAGTATCTAACCACCTTCTTCCACTACTTCCCATCCCGTACCCTGCTGCCACCGGGGGTGGGGGGTCTCCTCCTACCCTCCTGCTCTCACCAGGAGGGAGGGTCCCTTCATGAGCTATAGACACATATTCCCCTTCCCACCAAATACTAATAACTCCAGCCCCATCCGCCGGCCCCAGTCGTCGGGCCCAGCCAAAGGGCGTGCCCCTTTGGCACGTGCCACCGGCACAGCCACCAGCATGGCCGTCAGCCGCTCCCAGAGCTTGTAGGGGCGGCCCGGAAGCCGGCTGTCCCAGGCCCCACTCCCTTGCTAAAAGCGAAGGCGGCAGCATCCCACTCCGGCTACTAGGTAAGCATCCCTGAACCTGCCGACACCCAGGCTCAGGGGGAGGAGACAAAAAACACCCTCTGCCATAGTCTTCGGGGGGGGGAATGATAAGTGCCCCCAGCAAGCACAGCCCCACAAATAGGGGGCCTCTTCCGCCTCCATAAAGGGTCTCAAACACCATACACCCCCATGCAAAGTCTCAAGGGGGGGCGGAGCTGGCCACAGTCAACCCCTTTGTCCAGGGTAAACCCCTTGACCTACATATCTCCACTGGCTCCTCTGTTACCTATACCAGCACGGGCCCCCCTCTCCATTCTCCTCCGCCACTCCCATTCTGTGACCAAGCTAGGGCCAGGCTGCTTGATGTTCCCGCTATGAAGTTGTGCTATAGCAAAGAGTCCCGTGCCAGATCTGTTGAGTGGAGCTTCCCCACTGGAAAGCAAACCAGCCAGCCAGTCTGCAAAATGGTGACTTTGGGCTCCTCTCTGCAAATGGCCTGCCTGAGTAAGAACAGCATAATTTCTTTGGACTCCTCCAGAGAGAGAGTTTGAGTATGACCTGCATGAATTGGCCTGTAGGGATTTCCAGGAGTTCATGACTTGCTTAAAAGTTTGAGGGGAGTTGCATCTCTTAGTCACTTGAGAGTTGGGAAGGGCTGATCTTGCCTTACTAAGGTACAAGAAACTAGCCACATCTGCTCCCAACCTAAACAACTGATCATTTGTGTTGGGACCGCCTCTGTTGTGGGACAGGAGTTGGATATCTCTTCTGTTTTTAAAAAAGAGTGAGGTGATCAAATTTTCAGATGACACAAAGTTATTCATGGTAGTTAAAATCCGAGCGGACTGTGAAGAATTGCAGGAGGATCTTGTGAGACTGGGTGACTGGGCATCAAAATGGCAGATGAAATTTAATGTGGACAAGTGCAAAGTGATGCACGTAGGGAAAAATAACCCAAACGATATGTACACAATGCTGGGTTCTAAATTAGAAGTTACCACTCAGGAAAAGGATCTTGGAGTCTTTGTGGACAATACATTGAAATCCACAGCTCAGTGCACAGCGGCGATCAAAAAAGTGAACAGAACATTAGGAATCGTTCAGAAAGGGATAGAGAATAAAACTGAAAATATTGTAATGTCTCTATATAGATCTATGGTACAACCGCACCTGGAGGAGTAGTGTGTGCAGTTCTGGTCACCCCATCTCAAAAAAGACATAGTAGAACTAGAAAAGGTACAGAAAAGGGCAATAAAATGATCAAGGAGAGAGAACGGCTCCCGTATGAAGAGAGGCTTAATAAGTTGGGGCTCTTCATCTTGGAGAACTCAGAGGAGATATGATCGAAGTGTATAAAATCATCAGTGGTGTGGAACATGTCAATAGGGAGCAGTTATTTACCCTCTCTAACAGCACTAGAACAAGGGGACACTCTATGAAATTAACTGGCAGCAGATTTAAAACAAATAAGAGAAAATATTATTTTATTTTTCACTCAGTGCACAATTAATTTGTGGAATTTGTTGCAGAGGAAGTGGTCAAGGCTGGTAGTGGAGCTAGTTTTTAAAAGGGATTGGATAAGTTCTTGGAGGATAGGTCCATTAATGGCTTAGTCAAGTAGATTTTGGGGACATAACCTCTTCCTGTTGGGGACTGGGACAACAGGGAATGGATTGCCCCATTGTGACCTGTTGGGCACTTCTCCTACGAGAAAGATTGGCCACTGTCAGAGACAGGATGCTGGACTTGATGGACCATTGGTCTGACCCAGTACGGCACTACTTATGTTCTTAGTTTCCCAAACTGTGGGACAAGACCCCAAGTGAGACCGTGTCATCTTTGGGCAGGTTCATGATTCCGAATGACACCTCTTCATATGGTGCTTTGTAGGTCTTCATTGTGGTGGTCATGGAGTTATACTGAAGTCTCAAAATGGAGTCATGAAGCAAAAATATTTGGAACCATTGACTTAGGGGGCCTCTTACAGTTTGGGTGTATGTGCTCCCATGGTCTTGTATAATGATGACATGGGCTTTATTTTGGCAACTAATCTGAGAGAGGTGGTTTAGAAGGCTGTCTGATAGGCCAAACAACCCATGAAGAGTCCATGTTGGAAGGAGATGCTGAACTACCATGGACGTTGCCTTCTCCCCTGAGATGTCCCCTATAACACACGCCCAGTTATAACAAGAACAGCCTTTTTGAACAGGCCATGTATGACCTTGAACAAACGTGAGCTTTCCTTAATTGCAATAAGGTGCCACTGGATAGACTATATATCTCTCCCGTTTTTCTAGGGACCATAGGCAAGGAGTGTCTTCTTGTAACACAACTGAAGAGAAACGTTATCTCTCCACAACACACAAGTGTTGTGCCCCCTTGCCTAATTGGTTAATTGATGTACTACAGTGCTGGAGCTCTGTGGTACATATTCTACCATTTAGGTGATACACAAAGCCAATTAAATGTTTGATTGGATGAAGTGGTCACAGTCAAGAGACCTCACTGCAGCCAGTCAGGATTCAGGGTTTCTGAATGTCATTATGGGACGTGCGTTAATCCCCTACTAAAAGATTAAACATTTAACCTATTGCTGTTGGCTGTGCTGAGATAGGGAAAATCTTTGATGCTCAAGGGGGCGAGGGGTGCGGGATGCTAAATATGAAACCTCGTCTCCCAGTTCTCCTTTCAAAGGCAGCACTTGGTAGCACGGCAGCAGTGACTACCGTGAAGCACGTCCGACAGCATCTTCCCGTTAGTTAATACTAATCATACTGTGACAGTCTGTGTTACTTCAAAGGGGAGATTAATTTGTTTTGAAGAATACAGCCAGTTTTTCGACTTAGCCACCCCCTCCCCTCCCACGCACCCCTTCTTCCACTCAGAGAGCTGTCACTGAGAGAGAAGCTACTCAGCACCCAAAGGCTTTTTGATCTCTCTCTTTAACCAGGAGTGCTGTTTACCTCCTTGAAATAAAGATTCTTCTGAACTTTCCCCACCCTCTTCTGTGCTGTTGAATTTCTGCAAAGAGAGTTACGTCTCTAAGCCATGCAGCTGCCCACAATTCCTTGGAGCGTAGCTTAGCATCAGAAATATTCAAAGCCAATGCGAGGGCATCAAGGTGGTTCTGCACCGTGGATCAGCCCAGGGAGAAGGAGGGAGAACTGGTATTCTCCATCACGTTGCTTCACGGCCTGGGCCCTACTTATTTGTAGGACCGCCTCACTCCCCATGTGCCCGTGCGACCCTTGAGATCGTCCGTGGGAGCCTTTTTGTGGGTGGTGTGTGAGTGTAGATATCCAGCAGGTGAGGGAATGACTCTGAGTATGAACATCACGAGACTTCAAATTGTTTTTCATCTCTTTCCCTCCTATCTCCTCCAGCTCGCGGCATTGGAGAGACAAGTCTTTGACTTCCTGGGGTATCAATGGGCTCCTATTCTCGCCAATTTCCTTCACATCATCATCGTTATCTTGGGCCTCTTCGGTACGATTCAGTATAGGCCACGCTACATCGTGGTGGTAAGTAGCATTTGTTTTCCTTTCCCCTACGCTTAACGAGATATGGATCCAGAAGACCCAACAGGCCTGGGCTGTGATCAAGCTCATCCTGACCATTCACAAATATAGCACACTCAAGAATTGTTTTCTTTGCTGTTTTTGAGCACGCTCAAAAACAAATGACACTTGGGTTTATATTTCCTGACTCTGTTGATTAGAATCCATTTACGATCTCTGTAAAAACAGACGTTCATAAATATTTTTAAGTACTGAGAATGCAGCTCTAAAGCCTGCCAGTATCTTTTCATTGCAGCCTCTCTCTGCTTGATAATTGACCTCAACTATCTCTTTGATCAGAGTTCCCCTTCAGCTCAGCTTTATTGCTGCCAATTATCAGGCAGGGAAGATCCTGAATGACAGGGTCTGTTGCTTAAATATAAACTTTTGACTGTCAGGGAATTTGATAGGAGAGGGCTCCCAGCCAACTCTCTCTGTGCAACTGTCAAGAATGCTGGATAAGGGTGTGACTCTGGGACCATCTGACAAGTTACTAGCATCACCCCCCACCCCCAAGGCCCTTTAGCACAAGCCTGCACCGTAGATGCTACATGTTAATGTGGGTGAAAGACAATTAAGTACAGGAACATAATGCCCCATGGGGAGGTAACTTAGAGTGTCATGAGTAATTACTTTTTTTTATCCTGATGAATCTGGGATTGGTTACAGCAAACACTTTCTGCTCAGTGAATTTCCCTGAATTGGTACGGTTTCCAGACATTACCCAAACAAAAACCAATGAAATGATCAACCTCTCGGTACCTGATGAAGTGTATTCTGACCTCCCTGAGCTGTCAGCTGGGTGACCCAGACTGAGAAAGCTTCGCTGAAGGTGAGAGCTGAAACAAGCATCGTGGTGAACATCGTATTGGACAAGTTCTCCCATTTTGAACCAAGTCCGACAAAGCAAATACAGATATCTATTCATTCCTGCTTCATACGGGTGTTTGTTTTGGTTTTCTGGGTTGGTTTTCCTCCCGCCATTTTTCAGTGCATCTGTTCAGTTTAATAACCAAATATCCAAACCAGAATACCCCCAAATCCTATTTTTTAAAGTATCCAAAATTAAATGTCTGAATATACAGATAAATGAATAATTTGAGGTGAAGGTATTTATTGGGCTATTTGGGTGGGTGTGCAGATATGGGGATGATAATTGTGAATTAAAAATCGACTATTCATTTCTGCTCTTCTGAAGACCATTCCTTGGGTTGGGAAAAGAATGAGTTCTGTGACACTAGACTTTCTAGTAAGAGCTTAGTAAGGACCCGGATACTATGACAATGGTTCCCAAGCTCTTTGCCTGCATGATCCCATTTTAAGACTTGAATATAACCACTGTCAGGGGCAGCTGGGGCATGGGCGGCTTTTCTGGTAAGTCCGTGCCGAGCTACCTCTTTGGGGAGGGAGCCCCAGCAGGGTAGGCCCCCGCTGGGTGGGTCCTTGCAGGATCAGGAGGAGTGGGAGTGATACCTTGAAGTTCAGAGCAAACGGGTCAGGCCAGGAAAAGAAGGCCAGGAGAATAGCACTGTGGAAGGGTGAAGCCGAGGTCTAAGATGAGGTCTAAGATGAAGCAGAAGTCAAGCCGCGAGATCCATCCAAAGGAGCAAAGGGGAGGAGAGAGGGAGCAGATACACAGGTAGGAGCTAGGAGAACTGGGGTGGGGGTTTCTGAGAGCACAAAGCAAGCAATGTGACCAGCTAGAGGTGTTGAGCTGCTCTGAGAAGACCAGGGTACGTTATGGCTTTTAAAGCCAGTTAGGTGTCCCCAGAACCAATGGGAGGACAGGGTACCTCAGCTAGGCCCAGGAACTAGTGGTAATAGAGCTCAGCTGGTGTGGTGAGGTGAGAGCTTGTGGGATCAGCGTGGGGAGGAGTCCTACTCCTAACTGATACAATGAGAGGCCAGCCACCAGGCAGGCCAGGAGATGGTACGGGGCGGGGGGGGGGGACCCCTGCCACTCAGCCTAGTAGACAAGGGTTCAAGACTGGGTCCTAACAATTCCATCACCCCAGTTGGATTACAACCTCACCTGCAGATGGCACAAGTCCTGTTGGGTTAATGGCCTGCCTTTTTGGAACTTCTATCTTGACTCATCCCTCTCTTTCCTTTTGCCCTTCCCTTTTTAGTACGCCATTTGGACAGCAGTCTGGGTCACCTGGAACATCTTCATCATCTGCTTTTACCTGGAAGTGGGCGGACTTTCAAAGGTGAGTGGGATTGCCGGTCTTAGCTATCAACATTAGGAGCAAGTCTTGCCATGGACAAGTCGCACACGCTCAGCCTCAGTTCCTCATCCATAAAATTGGAATAATAAGGCCCTGCCTCACAGGGCTGTCGTGAAGGTGAAGTAGGAAAGGAGTGTGAAGCTATTTGGACACTGCAATTGCTCTGCTATCTACATAAGTAATCGTTTGTGATTAAAAAGTAAAGAGAGGGGAGAAACAAGTGTTGCTTTCTTGCATATTCTGAATACAGCCAACTATGTTGTACCTTTCTCTTGGGAGGTCACCATCGTTCATGGCAGACATTTTGCAAGATGGTAGACCAATCCTGGACTCTCTGTCATCAGAGAGGTTAAAGCTAGCTGGATTCCCTGCTCCTGCCTAGGAATGTAAAATGAATCCAACCTAACAGCATTGTCTGAGGGGGGATGGAAAGAGACTGTGTGACCAAGAATCTGCAATGGTTTTTGGTGTCCTTTCTAGGGGAACGTACTGTACTGGCTGAAAAGCGAGCCTGTGGCAAGTTCACCCCAACTTACTCCCTGCCCGGAGGACTGTGCCTCAGTTTCCTCCCAAACCAGACACCAAACTCTTTTCTTAAGCAACTGTTGGTTTTGAATTGTCCAGTCTCTTTTTACCTCCCTGTTCACTACAGGGTTCCCTCCTGACAGTGGACTTCACAGTCACAAACTTAAACACCAGCGCAAGTGTAGACCTTCACACACATCATCATTCCTTCCTCCAGGGAGTACCTTCCCCATTCCTAGTACCTCACAGGCAAGACCTTTCTATTTGTTAGGGCATTTGGTGGGTGGGGATAGGGAATGGGGTTTGGTGGGTGTTTGGGGTAGGAGTGTGATGGGGAGTTTGGGGCTCTTGGGGGTTTTTTTTATGCTGTTTTTTTATGGATAGTTTTTATTTTGCTTTGTAAGCTGCCCTGAGCCATTTGGGAAGGACAGGGTAAAAACTGAACTAAGTAACTTAATTAATTAATTAAATAAAAGCCCCAGCCTGGAGGCATGGAAGCTCCTTCCAGCTTTCCTTGGATCAGCCTTCCCCATCTAGGCACCCAGCCCAGCCTTAGATACTCAGGGCTTCTAGTCATCTGACCAGACCCCTAACCAGCCACATGCCCCACGTAGCCCTAGCAGCCTCACCTGGGCTGTTCAGGTGAGCCAGGCAATTAGGGTCAGAGGACAGGTGGAGCTGGTGCAGCTCCAGCTCACCCTGCTGCAGAGCCCCGATCTTAAATTCGAGGGGTTAATTTCCAGGCAGGGTTCAAAGGCAGACCAAAGAAGCTATTATTATTATTATAAGCATTTGTCTAGCACCAGCTGTGTACCTGGCGCTTTACAGAACAATAAGATAAACGCGGTCCCTGCCTACGGCTTACAATCGAATAGACAGGGGGGAGACAAGGAGAAGGGACATAAGGAGAGACAAGGGATAAATAACATTCAAGCGGATGCGAAGTCTCAGGTGCACGTGCTTGGTTTGGTTGCGGTTAGGCAGGAGTCTGCGGGGAGGGCAGACAGTCAATATTGAGAGGAAAGTTCTAACAGGCGTCGGGAAAGGCGTCGAGGAAGATGGTTGTGGCTGAGGCTCCTCTCCTTGAAAGAAGTCTGAGTCACTGCAAGGGGAGAGAAAGGAGAGGGGGCTGCACTGAATGAACACACTCTAAAAACATTAGCACTGCAGGGCGTAGTTTGGAGCGTGAAGGAAATGTAGCGAGGGACTTTAGAACTCGGTGGTGTCAAGCTGGCTTGAGCCCGAACCTCCATCAATAATTCCCTAATATGGAGGTTCCCAAGCTGTGGAACGGATCTGATGTGGCATCGCAGCATCTACCGATGTGGCCGCAACCCCCATTGATACTTCATCTATTTTACATGGCCATGGGGACGCTGAGTTATCTTTCAGTTAGGGCTGAGAACCATGGCTCTCGACTTGTTTTTAGCGAGAATTGATAATCAAGAAAAACCTTGGTTCTCAATTCTTTCTTGGTTGAGAATTTTTCTTGATTTTCTGTGTACTGTATATACCGATTTACCGTGTTCTACTTACCGTGTACCATGTTCATCCTGGTAACGTGAATGCGTAAAATGGCTGTCCTTTCCCAAAATGGTGACAACGCTGCTGGCACCATCTTGGAAAAGGGCTGTGCATGCACAGAACAGTTGCGGTGGCCATTTTGTGCATGCGCATTACCGGGACAACTGCAGTACATGGTAAGCGGTACACGGTAGATCGGTATATGGTAAGTACATAGTAAATGTTAAATCATGGTAAACGGTAAATCAAGAAAAATTCTCGACCAAGATCTTGAACTGTTACTGAGGTCATCCCGAGATCTCAGTAACGATCCTCAATTCTCGTGAGATTTTCACGCATTATTGGGACAACTGCAGTACACGGTGGATGAGGGATGGGCAAAGGCTAGTACCATCACTCTTTCTGCCCCTAGTCCTGCTGAGAGTGCCTGGGCAATGCAGCAAAACAGCAGATTCTAGAGATGTTGATAACATCTTTCCTATTCTGTCCTCTTAATATGAAAATTCTTCATGGCCCCAAACTGAGGCGCAGCTTGTAACAAAGAGTTCACATCTCATCATGGTGCCTCAACGGAGGTGGCAACCTCAGCAGCTATTCACTGCACCGCTTAAGCAAATCATTTTGGGGTGCGGGGGGAGTTCATCTAAAAAGGGAGAGAATAATTACGTTTTCAGAGTTGGAAATGATCCTTCGATACCCAGCATTAGAGCTTAATGAATACCAAATGTAATGCTCCTAAATACTATTCGTCCGATTTATTTCATCCATCGTGCCAAGACATGTGCTTAGTACTAAGCAGTCATGATAAAAGAAAGATCCCTGTCCCAAGGAGTTTACAGTCTACAATGGATAAGTGGGAGGGGGTGAAGGCAGCAAAGGGGATGGGCAAATAGGGAGAGACAGGGATACACTCATGAAGTTGAGAAGTTTGCAAAGGCATACTTTTGGCTTAGTTGCCGATAGACCATGTAAGGAGACTGGTGTGCAAGGAATCTATGCAGGTGACGGAAAAGGGAAGTCTGATGGAAGAGGTAAGTTTTATGGGGGGGATTTGAAGGTCGGGAGGGAGCAGAGCATATGCGTTATTATTCACAACTGAGATAGCTATCTACAGAGACCTGTGTGTGGTCAGGTCGATCCCATGCCCTGTGGAATGCCGCTCGGAGGGTATGCAGCGCGCTTAAGCCGCGTGCACCCCTGGCACGGGACATGCAGCGCTCACGCAAACTGGTAACACCTGTCTGCGCGTGGCGGTGTGTGCTTGACAGCATGCGTGGGGTATGGGATTGCTCCCATTGAGTTTTTTCTCCATTGGCGGCAATGGGGAAAATGCAGAGAATACAGGTCCCTGCCTACTTGAATAAACACTTGCGACCTAAATGAAATTTTAGTTTTGAAAATATATGTCTGTCTGATATTTTGGTTATTTCAGTTAAGATATTTGGTTATTTGTCCAAGTATCCAAACTGAAATAACCGCCCGTGTGGAACTGAAATGAATATCCAAAATACGGAAACAAAGAATTTTTCTTATCCACATGGTTCGGACAGATCTAAAGTGGGTGAATTTGTCAAACATATCTGGGTTCCCCCAAAAATTCTTTATTTCTGCTTCCACTACATCAATGGCCTAAACCAGAGTAAGCGATTTGTGGACGGCAGCCTAAACAAGTGGCTATTTAGAAAGATCTGTCAGAGCCTAGCCAGAGCTGGCCCTGAGCATGCTGGGATCTGGCACGGGGGGGGGCGGGGTCCCACAGACTGGAAAGTCTGGGAGGTCAAGTACCCGGGAATGCCAGGGAAGCTGGAAGACTGGAGATGACCGGAGGGCTGAGACACTGGAGAGCAAGGAAGCTGGGTTACCAGGAGACGTCTCTGGTCACAGGTTGTACTAGGCTGTTCCTGTGTTACGGAGACACTTCCTGTTTCCTGTGTGCTCCCTATATAGTCTAGGCAGCCAATAGGGAGACAGGTGGGGCTTAGCCCTTCAGGGACGCAGTGGGAATGGAGAAGCACCAGGTCATCGCTTCAGGAGAATGATTGCCTAGTCATTCAGGTAGCAGAGTAGATACGGAGACTGCCTTCAAGGCCTGCGTGGATCGAAGTTCAAGCCCTGCTCCTGCCAGGACCTGACAAGATCTTTGAAGAGGGGCTCTGCTAAGCATCTGTTGTTGGAGTCAGATGTGTTAATGAGAATTGGTGGTGGCTCATAAAACCGGGCTGTAAGCAACACGTTGCCAATAAATATCGCTGCAGTTTAATTGGCTCAAAGTGGTTCCAGGCTTCACTTCAGAATATTTTACATTTGACCCGAGTTCTCAGGTCATACATCTAAATTACAGACATTAACTGGAACAGCTCTAAGTTTTATCAGGCTTATGCTAGCTCAGTGAGTGGCCACATAAATTGCTTTGCAGATGGGAGAAATTTAATTTCCTAATTCCCTATCTCTATTCCTCCCTCCCCCAAAGTATCCATAGAAACCTTTGGAGGAAGCGCCTCACCAGTCCATTGATCACCATTGGTTTAAAGCGTCTGACCAGCGTTGCATCAGCACGAGCTGTAGCCAGTTAGATTAAAGGAACCCTTATTGGCAAGTAACACTTTGAAAGCTCCCTTTCGAAGAGGGAAAATTCAGGCCAAACTGCCCCTTTGATGTTTTACGGATGAACAGACTTGCTTTTTTCTGATAGCCTGTCCTAAGAAGCACTTTCTGATCCTGACTTCTTCAGCATGTTGTAACTTGGAGGAATAAGCTATTAGCTGTGTGATTAAAGAACCACAGCACTCCCTTAATGATCGATGAGCTTTTTACACTTTCCCTGACAGAACAGTTTTAGCAAAGTTAGCACCATTTCATGCTCATGTTTCTAATCCCGTTGATCTTTATCCAGTCAACTGGCATGAGTCATGCAAGCGAAGGACTCCCGTGCAGGAATATCAATAGGAGTGGGCTCCTCTGTACACATTTTATTTGGCTTCCAAGTGAATTGCCATTGACGTTTTAGGGTGGTGGGGACCCTTTATACTGTTGCGGGGGAAGGGAAGAACTTGTATGGTTGCATGGGGAGGGGGGAGAATAATTTTCTCTTGTTTCACAAAAGTGGTTTGTGGCTCTGCCTTGGTTTTGAACAATTTACTTTATCCACAGCCATCGACATCTGTAAGACCCTTCCAAGCGATTCCTTCACAAGAAGTGTGGGTTGTGTCATCCAGCATTGGACTGTATGGCGAGGTGGTAATCCTCCCTCTAGGAATATCACAGCCACAGACACCCACCCACCCCCAGCTCTATACCGCTTTAGCCTGCTTCTAAGTGGAGTTGACTCCCTGCTCCACCAACTGTGCAAAGTCCTCAGAGTAGTCTCTCTGGGCACCTGGGTCTTCAGTAAGGGTGTGCAATTCATTTTCATTATTATGGTAACAAAAACAAAAATTTTCATTTCTTTTTTGTTACTGTAATAACAACAAATAATAATAATAATGAAACAAAAATGAAAACAAATGTTTGTTTTTGAAATAATGGGAAACCACTGAAAAATGCATTTCCGGCTATACCTTTTTTGTTTCTTAGTCACTTCTGATTAAACTTGGGGAAATTGTACCCCCAACAGCACTTCCTTAATGATGCTCTATGTGTGCCAAATTTTGGAAAGATTGGATAAAGGGAACCAATTTTATAAGCAATTGAATGTTATGATTTTAGGAAAAGCTACATACACTTTCCTGGCTACATCATCTTTATCGTCCATGCAATATGCATGAAACCTAGGAAAATTATGTCCCTCCCCAAGATTATCAATCCTGCCAAATTTCAGAAAGATTGGATAAAAGGTCCTGATGTTTTAAGTCATTAAGTTGGAAATGTATTTCTGGCTGTAACCTTTTTATATTCCATCCTGTTTAGAAGACATTTGGCAGGAATGTATCCCACACCTTCCCTGTCATCTCTGCCAAACTACAGAAAAATGTTATAAAGGGCCTAATTTTATAAGCAATTGAAGTTGTCCACTTGAAGACCATTATTCAGATAAATAGCAGCACATGCAGTGCCAGTCAGAGGCAGGCACCTGGCATGGCAGGGGGAGGGAGGCTGTAGAAGGGAGAATGGGGAGCAACCCAATATACTGACAGACAGATTCACTGGCCAATTACTGCATGCTTCCAGCTTTACAGGACCAATTGGTGGTGGCTTCAAGGCAGGCATAGGGGGTGACATTTCTGCTGGCCAATTGACATCACAAACCGNGCAACCCAATATACTGACAGACAGATTCACTGGCCAATTACTGCATGCTTCCAGCTTTACAGGACCAATTGGTGGTGGCTTCAAGGCAGGCATAGGGGGTGACCCTGAGGCGGGCATAGAAGGGACATAACTGGGACTTTGGGGATAGCATTCCAGCAATCAGGAGACATAGTTTACACATCCAGGCTGTCCAAGTATCGTCACAATCACATCCTGCAGCACTGTGACAGAGGACATAAGAGAATCTCTATTGGTTCTTTCTTAAACAGATGCTTCCAACTTCCTAGTATCAAGTGGGGGAGAGAGGTTGTGGTGGTCACAGAACAGAATGAGGATATTTGGTTGACATTTCTGCTGGCCAATTGACATCACAAACCGATCTTATACCACAGTGACACGTAAGAGAATCCCTGGCATAGGCTCATTCTCTGCATATGCCGTGGAGGCTTATAAAATTGAGACCCTTTATCAGATCTTTCTGATATTTGGCATAGATTATCGTTAAAGTTTGATATACAGTCCTGGCAAATTTCATGAACACTGGTTGGACTACAAAAATGTTACAATCAGACGTACAATCTAAGATGGACAAGGGGAATACAGATGCGCACACACATTCCCATTTTACAGATGGGGAACTGAGGCTGAGAGGTTGTGACTTGCACAAGGCCACCCAGTGAGTTTATTGACTAGGGTGAGATTTTAATCCTGGTCTCCCAGGTCCATGTCCAGCACCTTATCCACTACACTACACTGGCTCACACCATACTGGCTCTTGCACACATGTGTAACTTTGACACAGTGCTTTTGCGAAGAATGGATTGGGCCAAATGGGTTTAACCATTTTTTTGAGGGAGGGGTATTTTTTCTTGAATGTCTGACTTCAACGTTACAAGTGCAGACACTTAAAGTTCCGGTCGACAGGGACTTACTTAACTTAAACATCCTCCTATCTAGGGCCAAGATGAAGATGCATAGCAAATGCTGAATTCCATTAATTTGGTCTACTGAAATCCATTTTGGCAAAGTGAATAAGAAGCAGCATCCACTTCCTGTTTTGCTGAGGTTTCGAATCTTTGTTTTGATATTTCATTCTCAGTCTCTTAAGTGTTTTGTTCATGTCGGCATTGCAATTTGCTGAGGGAGCCGTGGTAGTTTTATTTTTGAATTTGAACATGATTGATCTAAATGCAGCCATTAACATCACATTTAAAAAAAAAAAAAATCCCACCAGGTAATACTGCGAAAATGACCTAAATACCAACACAAAGATACAAATATTGCAATGTGTCAGGGCTCGGGGGCAGTTGGGGGGCGCACGAGGGAGAAGGGCGCTGCGGCACCGCCCTGGTAGAGACCCCGCCGGGCAGGCTCAGCTGCCGGGCCCACCAATACAGGCCCCGCTCTCACCGGCAAGTCAGGCCCCGCCCTTGACGACGCACGCACGCTCTGCGGGCGTCCCAGGGCGGGGAGCCACGCCCCCGCACCTCATGCCTAGCGTAGGGCTACCCCCGCCCCTGGTACGCCGCTCGGAGCGGTTGCGTGCGCGCACGGGGGCGGGGCCTTAGGGTTATAAGCCAGCGCCGCCAGACAGTCGGCGCTGGTGATTTGGGAAACCGGCCGAGCAATTCTGTAGAGAGAGAAAGAGTGTGCGAGACTGAGCCTGGAGTGCGAAGTGCGTGTGGAGCCCCGAGAGTCTGAGTGATCCTTCCCCCTGAATCCCTGGTGAGTGGTGGTGCGCGTGAAACGTGAGTCGGTGTGTGTGTGAGTGTGCCCTGCCCGCGCCCCCCCCCCTCCCTGACTTCAAACTGTGGAACCCTTCTTGCGTGTGCGAGCCCCGTGTTCCCTCTCCTGTGGGGTCCCCTGCACATACCCTCCCGGGGGTGTACCTTCCCTTCTTTCCTAAATACCTCGTGCCTTGCATAACTGTGAACGTGCGTGCGGGGGGCTGGCCCTGGAAACCCCACTCAGTGGCGCCCTATGATGATAGAGGCCTGTTCTCCTTAATCGGAGGTATTGGCCACACTTCTATCCTGACGGGCATTAGTCCACGAGTGTTCCTAACCCTGTGTGGGGTGACCGTGGGTAGCGAGCGAGTGAGGAGCGAGAGCGTGACCCCCCCCGGTGACACAATGGTGATAAAGACAAATTTGCTATTTGTTCATGGGAGAACAAGTATGAAAATTATCGTCACAAATATATTGAAAAGACGTATTTGTTTTAGCCCTAGTCGTAAGCAACTGAAGCTACACTGTAAGAGGAACCTTTTCCACCAGATCAGCTAAACTAAACCTTGTGTTAAAGTAGCACAAGTCTACAAGACAGTATGTTGACCTGTGTGGCAGAACCATGAGGCCCCTTTGAAATCCTAGGAACGTGTCCCAAATTCATCGGAAATGGGTAGTGTATTTGTTACCTGTGGGAAATACCCACAATTTCAGGTAGTCCGTCATGTGCCTGATCAGTACCCAGATACTGAGTCAGGCACCCAATTACCCAAAGTATCAGGTATTACCATTACTGAGGCACAACACAGGCGGGGGGAACTACCGCGAGCCGAAATCACGTCGGGGAGGGTGGGGAGGATCACGTGAAGTTCTGCTCATGCACAGCAGCTTTGAGCCCATTTCTGCCGTGATTGCAGTGACAGGAGGCAGGGCTGGATTTTCAGCCTGGTCTCCCATCACTCGAATCACGTAGGCAATGGGCTAATCACATCAAACCCCCCCGCGCACACAAGCAGAACTCCACATGATCCCCCTTACGTGATATCAACTCATGGCAGTGTCGCCCCCCCCCCCCTGTCCCAGGTGCAAGTAGCCCGAGTTACCATTTTTCTGTTTTACCAATTGATTTCAGTAATGAAAAACCAATAAGTCAGTACAAGAGGTTGATAAATCTGTACGGGGAGGTCGGTAAATAGGTACATTAGCCTATTGGTCAAACTGGGTACCATAATTCTGATAGGTATAACTGTTTTTTTGTGAGTACTCATGCCAAGGTCTGCTGAGATCTGCAGATAGACTCCCATCCCATCTCCAGTAGAGCACCTAGTCCAGTAAGATCGTTGGATGAACTTCTTCTGGAAGATGACAAGGGCATTCTGACAGTGTCAGTCATTTCTAGGGCTGAATCTCGCCCTCGCATTTCTCACAAATCTCGGCAAGAATTGGCTTCTTTCCGAGATTTGCGAGAACGGGTTGAGAATGGGACAATTTTTGACTCGTTCTCACGCAAAACTCGCATGACCAAAAACCTTCTCTGGCCACCACAGCCAGTCTGCTCATGAACGGTTCCTGGCGTCCATTTTCCGCATGTGCAGATTGTTTTTATGGTTTTGAGAATCTCGTGAGATTCTCGAGAACACTCAAAACCACTATGTGCCTGCTCAAAATGGCTGCCGACGGACCGTGTGTGCACAAAATGCACACAAAAGTGCCACAAAAGTGGCCATTTTGTGAATGCGCAGAGCATTTTTTGAGAATCTCACAAGATTCTCGCAAACCATAGTGAGATCGCAAGATCTCACTGGGGTTTGCAAGAATCTTGCGGATTCTTGCAAGCACAAAACCCGTTCTTGTTTCAGGCCTAGGTTTCCTGAGGTGCTTTTACAGCAGTACTGCCATTGAGTAGGCAGTTCCCCCTGTGAGGGATGGAGAATTCTTGTCCCACGGGGTTGTGTTGTATTTAATCCACCCCTTTCTTTTCTTGTGAGCCCCTTAGGTGCAAAATGTGCAACTGGGAATCCATGTACCACTTCTGACTGCCTTTCCCTTTCATTTCTGACAAGACAGCTCCACTGATATATCTGTGTCAGCAGCCGATTAATTTATAATGACAAAAATGCAGAAAGAGCAGCGAGGTAGAAAGAATGGACTTTGTTAACTTGGCAGCTGGTAATGGCAGCCCTGTTCAGTTCAGACAGGTAATAACTCAGGTGGGGAAAAGAGAAGGAGGAGGCCGGGAAAACTAAGAGTGTTTCTGCTTTAATAAATGTTATAAATTCCTCGAGAGGGAGAAATGTGAACATCAAGGATATTGTTACATGCCTTTTCAGCAGAGAAAGTCATCTCTCTAGTTTCCTTACATGGTGAATAGATCTGAGAATGGTGAAAAGATCCACAGGAGGGAAAAATCCCCCAGCTGAGAATTCTTGAGTTTCTCTGTGGGTTTCTTGAAGATGTGAGATGCTGGAAATGACAGACTCACATGCTAAAAACAATCCTTGCATTCAAAATTGGCACTATCTAATTTTCATAATTGCCCTTGTCGAATGTACGTTTCCTGGTTATAGGATTTAGGGCGGGGGATTACAGAATAGACAAGGACCTGTTTTAGGATTAGTTAAGCTAAATGGATTTTTGGTCATGTGAAAATTATCGTTTTTATATAGTGATTTTTGTGTTCAAAGTGCTATGCAATCCTTATCTAGTTCACTCTCGCATCAACTAGGGGCAATGTGGAAATTCCACCTGTGTTCCAGTCGGGAATCCAGATGGTTTGGGTGCAAATCTGAAGATAAGAGGTGGGCTCAGCACAGCCCTTCAATTGGCTGCTGACTCCTGCTAGCCAATAGAATGCTGAAGATGTCTGCTTAGTCTGCCGCCTCCATCCTGCTCTCCTACTCCCATTCCTGATCATTCTCTTTCGGCCTTTCTCAGCAGCTCCCCACAGAGACTCCATAGCCCCAGGCTCTGTCCCCAAGCGACCAGCCCCAGACAAGGTGAGAGAGCGGTGGAGGGGACAGCGCTCCCCTTGGGTGTCAGCATAAAAATCCAGGAACTATCTGAATCCTCTGGTTGGTGCTCCTTGTTCCCCACCATTCAGCTACGCAGTGGGGTGCAGAGAACCCAGCCTGCACTGAGTAACTTCATGAAACTGGCCTGTCTCCCTTTTTCCCCTTGTCTGTTTCACTCTGATTCACTCCGCATAGGGTAATGGAAGCTTGGTCAGTTTTATCCCGAGCTGAATCAAAACAGCCCTTCTGTTTCGGTCGAGCAGTGTCGCAAAAACAGAATGGCTGTAAAAACTTTGATCAGAACTCCAGTCTATTGAAATAAAAATAAATTGCGTGCCGTGTGTGGCTGCTCCGTGGATCTCCTCCTGAGTCCCTTGGAAATACTCTGGGCTGTAAACCCACATTTACTTTGTGCAAAACATGGTGTTTGGATGGCCAAATACTTGATTATCTGTCTGTCTGTCATTTAAAGTTTTGTCCCAGCCTATTCCAGGGGCTCGGGGTGGGCTCCAAATATATTTATTATTATTTATTACAACGATTTGGTATCCCAACCCCTCCTGCAAAAAGGCAGCTTAGGGCAGCGTACAAATAAGTTAAAACAAAATATAAAACAAGATTAAATACATTATAAAATGAAGAAATAACTATAAAATACAATATCGGAATGGAGCTAAGAATTCCCACCCACTACCCATCTCCCCCACCAAAGCCCTGGCTGAGCAGCCAGGTTTCCCATTGTCTTCGAAAGGAGGTGAGGTCGGGGGACCAAATGGACCGCTGCTGGAAAGGAGTCCCGCAGCCTCGGGGTAGCCACTGAGAACGCCCTCCCCATGGTTGCCCCCTGAGAAACTCAGGGGACCTCTAGGAGGGCATCCCCGGTTGACCGCAGGGGCTGATCAAGAATCCAGGGGATGAGGCGCTCCCACAGGTAGGCCGGGCCTAGACCGTGTAGGGCTTTATAGGTAAGAACCAACACCTTGAATCAGGCCCGGAAGACTCTAGGCAGCCAGTGCAGTGAGCAGTGTTATGTGCTCATGACGACCTGTCCCTGTTAGGAGATGGGCTGTCTCATTCTGCACTAGCTGCAGTCTCTGGACCATCACCAAGCGTAGCCCCACATAGAGCGCATTACAGTAGTCCAGCCTTGAGGTGATGAAAGCATGGATGATGGTGGCCCAGCTATAGACAGCAGATGATTGCCGCCATCATTACATCTGTTGCATGTGCCAGTGTGTGGTAGGCAACGGTGAAAATCCAGCCTCTAAGTCTTCTGAGGTGATTGCATGTTGCCACTGGAGTTTAATCCAGGCCATCTTCATTTTGTTTACTCATACACTGCTCTACACGCGTCATGCTGAATTATTTTTGTCAACGAGGAAAGTTCTCTCCTCGACTGCATCTTACATCCATCAGTCCCCTGTTCCTTCAGAAGTGAGCTGGCAAATGCAGTTATTTCTGTTGTACACTGTCTTTTTTCATATGGATGTCATTCCTCCATAGAATAAAAAAAGGAATGAAGTATCTTCCAACTGGAACTTTGTTAGATGGACAGGAGACAAATGGATGGAAAAGTGTCCAGTAAATCATTAGCTTCTTCCTTCACGGTCATCACTTGGAAAGTTTCAGTGACGCAGGTCCCACAGTGCCCGTTTTCTTACAACTCTGCTTTGCCGAGGGCTGGGCAAGGGGCATGGAAAGCTCTGGAGCCGAGATACCATTTTTCAGCTTCAGCTGTGAAATGCTGAGATGCCTTTCAGCAGTCTTTTTGCTGACACTGTTTTTAGAGCCTGCTCAAGTCTTCCTGGTGAAATACAGCTTCTCTAAGTCTGCTATACAGCCACGCTAGATCATTTTAATTGGGGACACTCAGGCTATTTCCCATCATGGGCTGCTGCCTCTCTTCCCCTAGTTTTTTCTGCATCTCCATCTTCCATTTTGCAGAGCCACAAAGGAGATGTGGCTCTGCATAGGACGATGTGCCTGAAAATCCAGTGCAGACTCTGATTTTTGTTCAATCTGATTGAACCAACCAGATATGTTGAAAACAAAATCTGGTCAGAAACAGACTTTCAGCCCTAGGCTGTGTTGGTCAAAGCATAGAAACCCATTTAGGCTCTGTCCTTGGCCATCCTGGAAGTTAAA
Organism: Sphenodon punctatus; assembly: GCA_003113815.1. Classification (NCBI taxonomy): domain Eukaryota; kingdom Metazoa; phylum Chordata; class Lepidosauria; order Sphenodontia; family Sphenodontidae; genus Sphenodon; species Sphenodon punctatus. The sequence goes on along the minus strand of QEPC01009477.1, from coordinate 7,119,560 downwards.
AGCATTTGAAAGGAGAATGTAGCATTATGTTTTTCTCAGATATGCTTAGGGCCTGGCTTCATCATGTTATCATATGGATCGGAGAGGAGTTGTGCCCCACCCAAACATCCCACCTTGTCAATAGACAACTTGAGGGGCCTCCCACGACTCTCCAAGCAATTCTCCAAGACATAGACTATAAAAACGATGGTCGCCCTTCTACTGGTAATAAATTTTCCTGCTATAAAAGATGCAAAATCATTCCACCACCAAGCTCTTAGGGGTGGCATAGCTGGGCCGAATTCACTTGGAGAATCATTACTGCTGCCATGCCAGATAATTAATGAAAGGGAGAGTGCAGGAGGCAGCTAGAAAGAGAGCGGAAACACAGCTATCTCCAGCAATCTTTAACAAGAGAGAAAGAGAAAGAAAGAAAGAAAACGTAAGTAGTGCCATGCTGAGTCAGGCCAATGGTCCATCAAGCTCAGCATCCTGCCCTCCGACAGTGGCCAATCTTGGTCGCATGGGAGAAGAACCAACAGTCACAATGGGCGATCCATTCCCCGTTGTTCACTCCCAGCTCCCGACAGTAAGAAGTTCATCCCGTAAGCTACTTGGTTAATAGCCATTAATGGACCTACTCTCCAAGAACTTATCCAGTCCTTTTTTAAACCCAGCTATACTACTGACCTTGACAACGTCCTCTGGCAACAAATTCCATAAGTAAATTAGGCATTGAGTGAAAAAGTACTTACTTTAATTTGTTTTAAATCTGCCAGCAGTTATAGAAGAAGTAAGTAAGTTTATTGGGTGGCTCTAACTTCCGCCATGGCCACATAAACCAAAACTAAAATATATCAACATTTGTTACCTTACACCAGGCAGGGCAAAACTTAAAAGAATACAAAACTTTACAAACAAATATGAAGACCATGCATAACATATAAGCCATTACCTCCGGAGAAGGCTAACAATTCAGGATCCAGCATGACAAAATGAATAATCATAACCAAGCTCTAAAAGTAATCCTCCTAGCATCAGATGTTATATTATCTTATTGTTTTGTCTTATTTCTTTTGCGGAGGTTACTTAAACAAGTTTGGCTCCTGGTAGATGAGGTTGTAGTTAATAAAATACTTTTAATAACCAGAAAAAAGCTTGTTGAAATCCAGGGAGTTTCACAAAGAAAATTAATCTCATGTTAAATTGTGAGTAGCAGACACTTGTTGAAGCACCGCATTCTCTGATTATACCATATTATCAAAAATGCACAACTTACAGCAAATGGTAGAAAAATGCAGTTTGAATTACCCATAGCAAGAAAAAAAAAGAAAGAAAAAAAAAAGAAGAGAATTTTAATGTATATGTCACACAAGACTTCCATGCAAACGATACTTGAGCATTACTCAAATCCGACTTATAGTTACACTTTATCTCGCTGTCTATCAGCTAAGAAGGAAAAGGAAGCAATTGACAGCATGGCCTTCACATCTTTTGTTGACATAAGCATGCCTATTTTACAGCCTATCGGCAAGTACTACCTCCCCTCCCATAATGGTCCAAGCCAGGACTGTCTCAGGCTCTCAAAATGGGGGCATTTGAACAAAAAATATGGTAAATCCTCTACCTCGAGATTCATACAGGGACAGGTCCGCTCTTTATACGGTATTGTATTATGCCTCCCCTGAATAATAGCTGAAGAAAACAGTCGGAGGCGTAATTGTGTAAAAGTCTTGCGCAACTTAGGTTCGTTAAGGGCATCAAGATACTCCTCAAATCTGTGTGATTTCTTAAAAGGGCTTAACCAGGGAGCAGCCCTATAAGAGGCCAATACGGCCAAATCATCCTGCCGAGAGATATCGCTTAACCTAAGCTTTATCAAGTTTTTTTGCATGGTTCCATCCTTCCCCCCAAAACAGGAGAATGATAAACCCGCATGCTCCAGGTGGAGTACTATTTGAGAGAGCCACGGATAAGCTAATGCTCCGTCATGTTCTAATTCCTAACTTAAACAAAGAACAGGCAGAGAAGACTCTGTTTGGTTACTCAATTTTAACCAATATCTGAGCGCTGCTTGTCTACTTAGGCAGTCAATCGCTAGCATACCCGTCTCAGCCCTGACCACTGCAGCTGGAACACACTGGGGCACTCTTAATATCTTTCTTAAGAAGGTGTTCTGTACCATTTCAAGAGTTTGAAGGTCAGATCCTAGGGTAATTTCAGACCCAAAAGTCAACAACGAGTGGACTTTCGCTCCGAATCCATCCAAGATGGTTGAAGTGCCTATCCCTTCTGATCGTGCAGCTAGCCTTAGAATTCCTTTTGAGGCCGCCCTTGCTTTTAATCCAATCAGCTTTTGATGGTGACCCTATAGAGTGTTATCGGACAAGGCAATGCCCAGATACACATATGGGTTTACCTGTGAAAATTGTTCACCCTTAATGATCAATTTATGCTTAAGAGCCTTCTTTCTCCCCATCACCATGATCTGAGATTTTAGAAAATTAACCTTTAACTCATTTTCTGCACAGTAGTCTAATAAGTGCTGAAGTAATTTACAAAGTCCCTTTTTTGTTTGTGACATCAGAACGATGTCGTCTCCATACATCAATGTATTCAGGGGGTTGTCTTTAATCTTGGGCGGGTGGCAAGAAGGAGAAATAAATTTGCTAATGCAATCATGAAGGTATATGAAAAGCAATGGGTCAAGAATGCAACCCTGCCCATATGGTAAATCCTCTACCTCGAGAGTCATACAGGGACAGGGCCGCTCTTTATACAGTATTGTATTATGCCTCCCCTGAATAATAGCTGAAGAAAACAGTCGGAGGCGTAATTGTGTAAAAGTCTTGCGCAACTTAGGTTCGTTAAGGTCATCAAGATACTCCTCAAATCTGTGTGATTTCTTAAAAGGGCTTAACCAGGGAGCAGCCCTATAAGAGGCCAATACGGCCAAATCATCCTGCCTAGAGATATCGCTTAACCTAAGCTTTATCAAGTTTTTTTGCATGGTTCCATCCTTCCCCCCAAAACAGGAGAATGATAAACCCGCATGCTCCAGGTGGAGTACCCTGCCTTTCTGAATCCAGGATTTACCCTGCCTTTCTGAATCCGTATTGGCCTTGACAGGGGTCCACTCATTCCTAGTTTAATCCTCGCATGATTGTCTGCATGTAGATAGCTGAGAAGGGCAAGTAGATGGTCATTAATGCCTAGCTGATACAGTTTATATCAACAGCTAGCAACAGGGCGAATTGCCTGGCGAACTGTGAGAGGGGTGTTTGAAAACCTTGGAACTGTGTTGGGCTATTAGCGCTTTTTGGTGCTTTGACAAATACCCCATCTCTTATTGGCCAAGGAGGCAACCTGCGGCTTATTTTCTCTATAAATCCCCCTGATTGCCTATTACCGCGCCATGAGCGTTGCGCCTAAGGGACGCTTGTTAGAGAAAGCAGGTCTTATCTAGATATGCCCTCAAGTGAAGTTGCCCCATTGGTACTGATGAACAACGAGCCAGTTTTTCTTATCAGGCAAGAGCAGGAATTCCTTGAAAGTTAGGCCAGTGGAAGAAGAAAATGAGATTTCTGCACCTTCAACTTGTTCGACTACATCAACCCTTGACGATTCCTTGAAATTTATGTCCTGGAATGTTTCTGGATGTAGATCCAGATGTTGCGACCCAGAGTGGATTGCTTTTTTAAAGAACTATGACTTCATTTTTTTCCAGGAAACCTGGTTACAGGCAGGGAATCAGTTTAATGTCCAAGAGTTTCCGGTATACTCTTCCTCTGGCGCGAAAGCTAAAACCAAAGGCCGAATCTCTGGCGGTCTTGCTATATTAATTTCAGAGAAATATGGCAAACCCTTTGTGCCACTGCAATTTACTAGATACAAGTATCAGATAGGACTGTGGGAGTCACCCTCTGGAACCCAGCTCCTTTTGCTTAATCTTTATATCCACACACACCCCCTTCGCAGTATTATAGTCCTGACATTTGGCAGGCTTTGGGGACTGTGTTTGATCAGTTGGACAAACAGTTTCCAACAGCATTGTGGGTTCTAGAGGGTGCCTGGAACGCAAGGATGGGACCCCCACAAGTCTGGGAACTAGAGACAGGTCTGACAGATATAGACTGGTCTCCAGTAAGGCATTCTAGAGATCCCGTAAGGAATAAGGCAGGGGCTGCCATGGCTGAATTACTCCTTCAGTCTCTTGGTATTGAATGGTAGTGGGAGCGGAGATTCTGAGAGGGATTTTACATTTTCTAACACCAATGGAAAAAGCACAGTTGATTACTTAGTAATTTGGATATTTCAGCGAGGCAGCTTTGAGAACTTTAGTGTAATTCCCTGCCCAGAGAGTGACCACCATGCACTTACTGTTGATATCAGGGACTGTGCTCTGAATAATTCTCTTAAATCTCTGTGTGAAAGTAGGGAATCAAGTAGCTGTAGAGTTCGGGTCAGATGGAATGACTCTCTTTCCTTGAAGGTTTTTGCCCTGTTATGGGGCGAGGAGCTATGTCAATCCCGGGAGATCATGTTATCAGCAGGTGATAAGGAAATAGAAGTAATGGACAAGCAATATTCTTTGATAGTTTCAAGGCTTGCCACTACTATTCTTTCCCGAGAAAAGCGTTCATTTGAAGGTCAGTCCAACACTTGGTATGACCAGGAATGCAGACGTGCCAAACAGGAACTTGCATATGCCAAGGCACTTTGCATAAAAGAGAGCTCAGACTGGTTAAAACTTCGATTTCAGATGGCTCGGCGGAGCTATAAGATCTTGGTAAAAACCAAGAAGTTGACTTATACTCGTATGATTTGAGCTAAACTCAAAGTGGCGGCCCTTTTGAAGGACGCCAGGTCCTTGTGGGCCTTAGTCAACAAAGAGTCCTCCCCCTCATCAAACATGCAGCTATCTATGATAGATGAGGGGACTTGGGTGTCTTTTTTTGAGTCACTTTTCGATCCACAGTATGGGGAGGACGAACCAGACCTATTAGAGTTTGTCAGGAAACTACAGGCATCAGAGACAGGCCTTTTTGATCCACAGGTAGAAGCGTGTCGAGTAGCTAAGGAGATTAAGGCTCTGAGACACAATAAGGCCCCTGGAATTGACTTTGTGGTTGCTGAGGCTTTACAGACCTGCCCTGAGTGGTGGGCTGCTCCCCTGGGCAGGTATTTTTCACAGATTAATTCAACAATGAAGATACCTAGAGACTGGGGGATATCAATTATAGTCCCAATATTTAAGAAGGGTAGCTCCAGGGACCCTGGCTGTTACCGTCCCATCAGTCTTCTCCCTATTATACGGAAAGTGTATGCGAAGCTTCTTTTAGGGCATCTGGAAACTTGGGCCTATAAACAGAATTTAATCCTGCAAGGGCAGTTTGCTTTCCGAAAGATTTTTTCTACTACAGACAACTGTTTCATAATCACATATGCGATAACAAATATGTTAAAATTAGAAAGGGGTCACTCTACCTTACCTTTATAGATTTTCAAAAAGCTTTTGATTCTGTTCCGTGGTCAAAGCTTTGGCAGCTATAGAGTGTCCCCTAGTGCTAGTACTATTTGAGAGGATAAATAAGCATTCCCCATCTACTCGTTCGACACCACTCAAGATTTTATAAACCTCTATCATGTCCCCTCTGAGTCTTCTCTAAGCTGAAGAGACCCAGCTTGTCAAGCCTCCCTTTGTACGGAAACCATTCCATACCCTTTATCATTCTCGTTGCCCTTCTCTGTACCTTTTCTAGTTCAGCTATGTCTTTATTGAGATGGGGCAATCAGAACTACGCACAATATTCCAGGTGCGGTCGCACCATCAATTTGTATAGCGGCATTACGACATCCTCAGTTTTATTCTCTATCCCTTTGCGAATAACTCCTAACATTCTGTTTGCTTTTTTGACTGCTGCTGCACACTGGGCAGAAGATTTCAGTGTATTGTCTACAATCACTCCCCGATCCTTTTTCTGAGTGGTAACTCCTAACTTAGGGTAATTTCAGACATTACGTTACCACGGTCAACCACAGTGAACCCCCCGTGGTGGCCGTGGTACTGTAATGTCTGTTGGGCCCAAAAGAGATTCCCGCCAGTTGTTTACCCCCGGTGGGAATCTCTTTGACCACGCTTTCGGCCCTCCGGCCGCCCGGAGCTCCAGAAGTGTGGTCAAAGAGATTCCCGCCAGGGGTGAACACCCGGCGGGAATCTCTTTTGGGCCCCACAGACGTTACGTTACCATGGTCAACCACGGTGGAGTTCACCATGGTTGACTGTGGTAACATAACATCTGTTACCGCCCCACGGCCCGGAATCGACGGACGGTACCAGCTGTTACCGCCACCGATTCTGGGCTGTGGCCAAGACCCCAGGGGGCGGGCGGCCGTCCAGGGGAGCATGGGGGAGACGGGGTTGTGTAGCCGCACGTTGCGCAGCCCCGCCCCCTTCCCCGATCCCCCTCCGGAATCAGTCAGCACATCTGTTGACCGGCCGGCCGGATTCCGGAGGGGGATGAAATGGTGATTCCGTGCCGTGGTCCACGGAAGGCCCGGCACATCTGAAATCACCCATAATACCCGGCATTGTTTACTCATAGTTTGGATTATTTTTCCCTACGTGCATCACTTTGCACTTGTCCACATTAAATCCCATCTGCCATTTAGATGCCCAGGCTCCCAGTTTTGTAAGATCCTGTTGAAGTTCTCCACAGTCTGCTCGTGTTTTGCATACCTTGAATAACTTGGTGTCGTCTGCAAATCTGATCACCTCACTCTTAACACCCTTTTCCAGGTCATTAATGAATACATTAAACAGCACTGGTCCCAGTACAGATCCCTGGGGCACACCACTTTTTACATCTCTCCATTGTGAAAACTGACCATTTAGTCCTACTCTTTGCCTCCTATCCTTTAACCAGTTACCAATCCATAGTAAGACACTACCTCCTATCCCATGACTTTTTAATTTTCTCAAGAGTCTTTTATGTGGGACCTTATCAAATGCTTTCTGGAAATCCAGGTACACTATATCTACTGGGTCTCCCTTGTCCACATGCTTATTTACACTGTCAAAGAATTCTAACTGATTAGTGAGGCATGATTTATCTTTGCTAAATCCATGTTGACTCTTCCCCATTAAGCCATGTTTGTCAACATGCCCTGTAATTCTGTTCTTAATGATAGTTTCCACCATTTTGCCCGGCACAGACGTCAAGCTTACTGGTCTGTAGTTTCCAGGATCACCTCTGGATCCCTTTTTAAATATCGGGGTTACATTCGCCACCTTCCAGTCCTTTGGTACAGTGGCAGATTTTAGCAATAGGTTACAAATTACTAAACATCAGGTCTGCAATTTCATATTTGAATTCCTTCAGAACTTTGGGGTGAATACCATCTGGTCCCAGTGATTTGTTAATATTTAGTGTCAATTTACTCTAGAACCTCCTCCAGCGTCACGTTGATTCACGGGTTGCATGGCAGGAGGGGCGGGGTATAAATTTATAAAATAAATAAATAAATAAATTATTATTTAAAAAATTAATAATTTGTGACAGCTCTTCCAATTCATCACCTACAAATTAAGGTTCTGGTGTGGGTATCTCCCCAACATCCTCTGCAGTGAAGACCGAAGCAAAGAACTCATTCAGCTTCTCTGCAATGGCCTTTTCCTCCCTAAGCACCACTTTCAGCCTCTGGTCATCTAACGGCCCAACTGACTCTCTAGCAGGTTTCCTGCTTCTGATGTACTTGAAAAAGGTTTTATTATTAGTTTTAGCATCTTTAGCAAGTCGCTCCTCAAATTCCTTTTGGGCCTTCCTAGTTAACTTTTTACATCTACTTTGGCAACGCTTATGCTTCTCCCTAGTATTTACCTCATTGGGACTCTCTTTCCATTTTTTAAAGAATGCCTTTTTGGCTCCAGTAGCCTCCTTCACCTCACCATTTAGCCACGAAAGGAAAGAAAGAAAGAGCCCCCACCCCACGCTACCTTCCACAACCCTGATCTTTGAAAGGCGGGTTCAGTGTGTGCTGGTGGCTTCTCCTTGTGTACAAAGGTTGAAGCGTATAAGGGGCCAGATGTAACAGGATAAACCTTGCAAAGCTCTTGTACTATATTAAATTTTAAAGTGTTCCCTCCCCCCCGCCCTGCAACACTATCACCGCGCAGGCTGGTGGAGAATTGAAAATAAAGAGCAACAAGGTCTGGTGACAGTTGAGAGTGAAACATGATGGTGGTTGACCTCTGCCATGCACTTGAGAAGGTGCTTATATTGCCAGTTTGGCTCATATTTCGTTCCAAACTGAAGGTTAAGGAGGCAGCAATAACCTTTCTACTAGCCGTCTGTCAAGAAATGAGCATGGGTATATAGATCTCTTGCTTCTCACTGCAATACGGCTAGTTATCCTTTGGGAACAGAGAGAGGAATAAGCATTTCCCAGTTGACAATTCCCTTACCTTTACCTTGTGGGTTATATCTATTTAATCTATCTATCTAAAATATGCCATTTTAAAGCCTGTTAGCTTACTCTTTGTCCTGCTTTCCTCTGCACTGATTTTCAATTAAACCCTCATTAACTGGTGTTTGTTTGTTTGTTTTAGTGTCACAATAAGAAAAAGAAGTAATGCAGGTAGAGTGCAGTGGGAGCCCAGGGGCTGAGCCCCCTGGTCTCTCAAGCCTATGACATAGCAAACAGAGGTCAATAAACTGTTTGCCTTGAGTGCTTTTCAATTACTCTCTATCAGCAAAGGTTTCCTCAAGAGAGTTACAGCCAGGGATGGCAGTAAAGAAGAAATGGCAGAAGTTGGACCATGCTGAGACCATGAGCTACAAACCACTTACTCCCTATGGGCTTCAGTGGGACTCCTCCGGAGTAAGTGGTCTGTGAATGGCGGCAAGAGAGAACAATAGCTCCACGCTCATCTCCCCCGCCCCCCAAAAACTGCAGATATTTTCAGAAGTATGATTGCGATGAATTATTAATCATTTTCATTCGATGTGAAACAAATGCTAGATGTATTCACAGATATCATTTGCACTTTTTGCATAGCCTTCTAAATATCTGAATGATATCCACAGTCGGAACAGATAGTTGCATATTCGCTTATTTGGTTATTTCAGTCCTGCTATTTCATTGATTTTGGTATTTTGCTGATTGTGGTTTGGTTATTTTACTCAATTCGCAATAGCACATGAGCAGCAACCAGGTACCGGAGGAGCCTAGAGTGCCCCAGCTGGAAGAGAGTAGGGAGTCGGTGAGTGAGAAACGCTACAAAAGCCAGAGCCCCTGGCTCAGAAGGGACAGGCCACTGAGAAAGCAACTCTGAGTAGCAAGAGAATGCGGGGTGAGGAACCTGACTTGTAGAGATTGGTGTGGGGTTTTGGTGGTTACTTTATGGATTCAATGTTCATTAGCTAGGAAAAGTAGTCAATAAAGTGGGGACGAAGCTGGGAAATCGACACAAGAGCAAAAGGAAAGGAGAGTACAGACGCTCTGACACTGCCAGTCCAATTATTGTCTCCTACTCTTCCCAAACTGCGGAAACTTCTGTTAACAGCGATTTTCCTGTTGCCTTTCCATTGGTACTCAGAACGGTTTTTACATGGGTACTGCGTTGCAACTCGGCCCCCGCCTTCATCTGCTGCAAAACACATCCCATCTGCCATGGTGATTATGTCAGGAATTTGACAGCTGTCTTTTTCATACTTAATCGTTCCGCTCTCCCGAGATGTGCTCCCCCCCGGCGCACTAAATAGACACTGAGGAAGCTATTGTGGAAGGCTAGTTTGTTGGCGTGGGTGGGAGAAGGAGGCTTAAGTGATGCAGGGTGCAAAATGGGAGCGAATGGTTTCTAGGAATTTGGAAATCAGGCATTAAACTTGGGTTCTAGAGCAAGGGTGGGCAACTGCCAGCCCATCGGCTAAATATGGCCTTTCACTTTTATTTATTTGACCCGTTCTAATCTCTAGATTGGACACGTGATTCCAGTCCCCTACCCTCAATCACTGAAAGAGTGAGCTCAGGGGAAAGGAGTTGAGGTGAGGACAGGGGCTCAAACCATGGTATAGATCCATTAACTAGACTCTCTCCTCCCTTTCCCCTTCCTTTGCATTCCTTAAGTAACCCCAATCCCCGGCCACTATGCAGCATGTAGAGCTTGTGTGAATTTCCACGAGGAAAAAAGATTCCCTACCTCTGGTACAAATGAAATAAAGGATTCTGGACTCTGCCAACATCTAAACGCCTTTTAAGTGTCTTTCGTTATAGCTGGTCCCACCCAAGTTTACAATTTAAAATAAATAAATAAATCCAATTTTGAACTCTCGAAACTGACATTTCCAACTTTTCTTGGAAGTTTTTATTCTGTAAAATTTAGTAAGTTAAACGTCCAAATGATTTCAACACTGTCAACCGTGCCAAAAATAAAGGTTTGACACTGGTGGCATTTTGGAACTTTTTAAAGACAGCTTTGAAAAATTTCGAAATGTCATTTTTTGTGGAAAACTTTTTTGACCTTTGAAAGTTGGGTTTTCACTGACATTGCATTTCAATAAAACATTTAGAACCAGCATTCACCTTCATGCAAATAGGGGGTTTAGCTCCTATCATAGCAACTCAGACATGCAGCAGTTTGGATCAGGGGTAAGACAATACTGGTTTGCAGGGGATTAGATTCAAAATGCTTTGTCCCCCCCTTCCCCCAATGACTTCTTTCTTGGAGATACTTTTGAGTGTTTATTTAATTTAGTAGTAGTAGTAGTAGTAATAGTAGTAATTCATTATATTATTATTATTGTTGTTCATCATCATCATCATCATCATCATCCTCATCCTCATCTTTATTTTTTATATAGCACCCCCCTGCCATGGCACTTGGAGCGCTTTACATATAACTAATAAACACAACGTTTAATCCTCCCAACAACCCTGCAAGGTAGGTTAGGCTGAGAGAAAATTGTGACTGACCCAAGGTCACGCAGTGAGTTTCTGGCTAAACAAGCTAGAACCGGGGTGTCTCCCCACCCCCAGCTGTACAATCATTAATGATAGACAGTTCCCTGCACCAGTGTGCTTACAATCTAGGAGAGACAAGGAAGGAAAGACAAAATAGAGAAACAGAAGGAAAGGCTTGGATACATTCATGAAATTGTAGATGCACATGCTTAGCTTAGTTAAGCTAAGGGGACCCCAAGTAAATTGGGGAGCAGACTAAGGGGATGAGGAGCTAGGGAATGCTTGATGTAAAAGGTAGGTTTTCAGGAGGGATTTGAAAGCTGGGTGGGAGAACAGAACAAATGTATTCAGGGAGGGAGTACTTTAACGCTAAAGTATACTTTACTAATTATGAATACTGTTGAAGCCAACGCTTTGAAGGATTCATACATAAACTTTCCGCAGTTGCAGTGACTTACATGTGCTGAAAGAAAGGAGGGTAACCACTTAAACATCTACAATTTCCTCTGTGATATAAATATAATATCGACAGGGCTCCCGTTTTATTCTCTGTTAGGAATGGAAAGACTTATTGTCTTCTGCCTCTCATGAGTTATTAGCTGTCCCTCATCACTCTGGTTAAATTCCACATCCTGTAGCCAGCTATGATCGACACCTCTCCCTTCATCTTTCTCCCTAGTCCTCCGTTCCTTCCCTTGTTTAGCATTGGAAAAGAGCTGTTCTTGCTTCTCGCTGAGCAGAGAGTAAGGGGGAAATGTCACATTTAAGAGACAAAGCAGAAAAAATTGCACAACTCTGATTGGATTTCAAATCCAGAAACATACAGCAAAAGGTAAAGTGAACATCAAGATTTGCAGTGCTGTCCTGCTACTGATTCACCAAAAAGCAAGGGGAGCGTCCAAAGAAGGGCTTTTTTTTCTTTTATGAAGCCCACAAATCCCTTTCTCCTTTCAATGTTTCGTTAGAGAAGAGTCTAAGAGCTTGAGCTAGCAGCTTTCTGCATAGGGAGGTGAATGGGTGACTAGCAGTAGAGCCTTCTGGGCGAGAGATCGTTGGCTACAATCTTCTGTTGGATAGCACTTAGCACTAGGGATGTGCGAACAAAACCGAGTTCGGAAATTGGGTTGGGTTTGAAAATCGAGTTGGGTTCGAAAGTTCGGTTCGGTCGACCGAACTATTTGAGTTCGGTCAAATTCCGAACTTCCGAACCAAGTTAGTACATTCAGAACCGGGGTTTTTGGCCTTCCGAACTGGTTCGGATTCGACCAAACATTTCGGTCAAATTCGATTTCGGTTCGAAACTTCCGTTCGGTCGACCGAACTATTCGAGTTCGGTCTGAACTCCGAACTTCCAAACCGCGTTTACACATCCCTACTTAGCACAGATACAAGTCCTGCAGAAGTGTATGGGACTTGTGCTGACGCTAATTCTCGGCATTGATGTTATTCACTGAGAGGACTGCAGTGTGTCAGAATCTGACTTTCCCCCTTTGTCTGATCGAGTCTGTTTGTTGACTACTAGGGTGCGCTGCAAATCTATTCTCCCACCAAAAATACATACATGCCACCTTCCCATTACTATAGTAACCAAGCGTCTCCATGTCTTAACTAGAGCTGAAACTAATAGTCCAAAATGATCCATGAATAATATCCAGTATTCTGGATAGCTTGGCGGTTATTCAGTCCCTGCAGAGGTTAACCATCAAACCAGACCACCAGATATTACCAATTAGCATTTACCACATTACCATTTACTGCATTGCTACGTGAGCAGACCAATCCAGACAGAAGGAGGGAGTTAAAAAAAAAAAAATGAAAATGAAAAAGAAAGATTGTGTTCAAGGTAAGGGAGCAGAGATGATAGCATGCTCACAAGATAGAAGACAGATCATTGGTCTGGATGCTCCTCCTCTAAGAGCACCCCTTAAACACCCCACTTCCAACTTCTCTGTGGCCCTTAGAGCTTGCACTCACTCTCAAAGTGGCCCCTGGGAGGGCATTGTTTTCCCAGCCCTATTGTAAAAATGCCAAAATGTGAAAGAACCTCCTGGCCCTATTTGCATTTGGGCTTACTTTGTAAATTCTGCCTTCATTGCTGCCATGGAGTTACCTGGAGAGGCTCGGAAGTCTAAACCACAAAATAAACCCATCTGCCTCTTGGTCCACAGGAGCCAAAAGTTGGTGTTGATCCTACATCAAAGTGACATTCCAAGCCTGTTGGGATCCCAGTGGCACCAACCATTGAATAGTCCCTTGGATGTATCACTGGTCTGATCTTTGTTCCCTCTGCCCTCCCTCCAGTGCGAACTTTGCCTTTCCTTCATTGCAGGAAATGCTAACCGACTACCCTCCTCCCCTCCCCCCTCCAAAACTAGAAGGGTTAAAAGCAATGGTCCAGGACCGAAGTGAAGATCCTTTTAGTCAGGTATCCTTTTCCCCAAGTGAAAGGAAATGTAGTATTAGAAATGCTGCATTCTTTTCACCGCTGCAATCTCCTGAGCTGCCCGTGTCATGACACTCAAAACTGCACAATTTAGCTTATCGGACTCAATCGCCTAAGGAAAACAAAAGGCAGCCTGCGCAGCCGAGATCATCCGAGATCCTTGGAGGAGGGTCTATTAAGCAACTGTCCATTGCGCCAGAGGCCAGTTCATCAGAGTAATTTGACCCCAGAGGTTAATAGCTAAAGGGTGAAATACATCAGAACACAACAGGGAACCAGGAAATCAGAAACGGAGATTTATGGGGGATATTGAGTGTAAATGGCAGAGAGGAAATTAAATGGTCCAGTTATGAGTAGCTAAAATAGTTCTTTTTATTGCTCTGATGGTCGTTCCGTGATTCCAATCTCAGGCAGTTTGATTCTCTGAGTCATCTCGTAGCTTCACATCCAGTGTCCTCTGTAGTTTTGCGAGTAAATTTGCTCCATCTACAAACTTTAAATCTCTTTCTAACCACACAAAATTGCTCTAGTCTCTTCCAGCAACTGGTTCCTTGAAACCGGCATTGAAAATGACATTACTACTAATGGAGAAGTCATATTTCTCTGTATACACAATGATCAGCCATCGACCTTCAGTATACTTCAAGGGAAACCAAGGGACAGGGGAGGAAGAGGGTAAGAAGAAACGTGTGACAGGGTGAACTTGTGTAGGGATGGGGAAAATGTTAAGCCCAACAGCTGCCCTGTTCCCAGCGCCTGCCATTCCCTCATGGCTAACTGCAAACTACTGTGTTGGGTTATTTTTATTTATGTTTATTAATTTAAATGTTTTATCCTGACCTTCCCTCAAAAAGGCTCAGGGTGGCTATAAATAAAACCTATTAAGATGTATATAAAAGATAGAAACATTAAAATACAAACATAACCCCCCTAAAATCCAACCTACCCATAACCCCTGAAAAAACCCACCCAATACCACCTCCTCTTTCCCCACATCCAACCTCCCTCAAACCCCTACCCCAAACCTACCCAACAACCCCACTATCCCTTATCCCCACCCACCAAATGCCTTTTCAAACAAAAAAGTCCTATACTGCCTCCAAACGACGCTCAGGCGCCGGCTCAAATTAACCTCCGGGGGAAAAGGTTCCCCCGCACCATTGGGGCAGCAACCAAGAATGCCTCCCTGTGAGTAGGGATGTGCATGTCATTTTCGTTATATCAACAATGAAAAAGAAATCCATCATTTTTGTTATCATTGCAATAATGAAAATGACAAAAAATAACATCAATAATGATAATGAAAGTCGTTATTGATTTTGTTATTGCCTAGCAGCCTGTCAGGAATTTTCTGGAGGGAAATGTGGTGAGGGGAGGAGGGAGCAGACATCTTGGAACCAGAAACAGTGTTGAACTCTTGAACTGGGCCTGTGATAGGAGGGGAAGGACCTGATGGATGTAACCGCTGGCCAATGAGCAGCGCAAGCAGGTCCCAGGCAGCTGAATAGCACCCTGTGATTACTCAGTACCTCTTACCTCCCAGAACCAATCAGGGGAGCTCTGGGGGAGGGCACTACAACCCTTTATAATGCAGGGCTGGGCTGCTTGACTCTGGTTCTGTGTTAGCTATTGCTCAGTGTGCATTTGCAGAATCTGCTGGTACTTGCACTAAAAATCCTCCCATATAAAACCCTACCAC
>QEPC01009477.1:7067008-7095212 GCA_003113815.1 Sphenodon punctatus | reverse complement strand
GACTGACCTTTGAGGCACCACCCCTGATAGCAACTCGTGGTGGTTTGCAAACATGTCGAGGAGCTAGGCCTAGCAGTGAACATTCTCCATTGGTCATCTAGAGAGAAGATAGTAATTTTGTCCATGGCCAGAAGAGGCTGGGAGTAAAGCTGAAAGGAATAGTTGGTTTTGTAACCAACGACTAATCCATGGTTTGTGACTAGCAGGACCAGTCGCATGCCGGTGAATTAGCTGTATGAGCACAGGCCTCTGGAAGCAAACTGAAAGTTTAGTCCAACAACTTCTGCTTTACTTTCACTGTCCTGTACACCAGTGCGAGCGGCGAGGCTCTCGTGTACAGTTGAAAGAGGTAGCCTGCATTTTCAAGTAGTTTATCGGCTGCTTGACTGGTATCTGAGGGCCAAGTCGGGCACCCGGTTACCTGAAATTACCAAGTATTATTTATTTATTTATTTTTATTTGTATCCCGCCCTTCCCTAAGGCTCAGAGCGGCTAACAACATATATAAAAACATAATCATCCCACAAAACCTGCCCAAGACCACCTCCCTGTGTCCTACCCCAACCCCCCCTTAAACCCCTACCCCAACCCACCTAGCAAACCCCCCATGCTCTATCCCTGACCGTTAAATGCCTTTACAAAGAGAAAGGTCTCACATAGCCTCCGGGGGAAGGGATTTCCACAGCACGGGGGCAGCAACTGAGAACGCCTCCCTGCGAGCTCTCATTGCACAAACAAGACTAACTGATAGTACCCACAAAGAGACGCTCCTGGCCGATGGCAGGGGCCACAGTGGGGCATGGAAGGAGAGGCTGTATCTCAGATATCTGGGGCCCAGACTGTTTAGGACTTTAAAGGTCAAAACCAGCACCTTGAATTGTGCCCAGAAAGCTCTAGGAAGCCACTGCGGGCTACGGAGCATTGGTGTAATGTGCTCCCGGAGCCCCACCCTCAACAGGAGGCGAGCTGCCGCACTCTGCACCAGCTTCAGCTTCCAAACAGTCATCAAGGGCAGCCCCACGTAGAGCGCATTGCAGTAATCTAGCCTCTGGGTGATAAAAGCATGGACTACAGTGGCCAGATCCGAATCAGAAAGAAGAGGCCGCAGCCGCCTCACCAGGTGGGGTTGGTGAAAAGCGCCATTTATGTTCGTTGTTAGCAATTTACTGTTTTGGTGATCAGTTCCAATCAGTGCTAGAAACGGCATGGAAAGCAACCCCAAAAAAGTGGGATGTAAAGTTGAAAAACTGGTACTGGGAGTGGGTAAGTCAGTAAATGAATACATCGGATAGCCCATTGGGATTCCTAGGCTGAAGTGGGAGAGAGGAGCAGGAAAGGAAGTGAAGTGGAAATTGGTAGTGGTGGGGCGTTACTTGCTCTTACAGGAGCAATTTCACTGTCCAACTCTGTCCCTCCTTCCTTTTGCTGGGCTCCCATGCCCCATAGAGAAAGAGAGAAGATGAGGAGCAGCCATAAGAGGCACAAGAGCCATTCAACTCCCTGGCAGGCAGAATTGGGGCAGCAGGATCACAAGAGGCAGAAGTGAAAGGGACAGAAGATCCTAGAGACCCAGAATTCTGGGTCCTTGTAAGGTGACAGTGGGGAGCAGGCTGAGTCTCCTTGCCCATGGTGCCCCACTGTGCATGGGCTGTAAAGCTACTCTGGCCCCCTATGCCTCTACACCCAATCCCTGTCCCCGCACCAAGCCCCTGCCCCCATCTATCTTGGTCCAATCTAAACATACTTATAAATGGGCATAAATTGACAGGAACCAGTGCATGCAAATGTATGCAAATCAGCACAGTCCACCAGCCCAGTTTATGCAAATTAGCACAGTCCATATCCCTCACCCCCTGAGACAACTGGCAGACCTAATATTGGGGGGAGGACAGGAGGAAGTTTTTCAATTATATCAATTAGGCCCTGCTTAAAATGAGATACCTAATTCTTTCCCAGCTTTTAGTTTTCAAGCATCAAAGTCTTTGATCTTCACCCATAATTTTCTTCCCTGCCTCCCCCTCGTTCTCTTTATCTCAGTTAAAGAAAGATTTTATTACAGGCAGTGGCTCCTCCCACAGTTCTTCAGAGCCCTTTCATGCTACAGAGAGACTGTTTTGTTTTTTTAATGTATGTATTATTGATCCCCTATCGGTAAGACTGGGGAGGTGTGTCTAGGGAAGTGACCTACTTCCCACCTTAGCTACCAGAAATGTATGAGAACTGAATGTTTGGAACCTCATTACTGGGGAGGGCTGGTGTGCGCGTGTGCAAATCAGACCCTGTTTGTAGATTTTGCTCGGTGCTTTTAAGATTTTATTTTATTTTTTCTTCCGCTCCAACTCATCTTCTTTAGTAAGGAAGAAATGACCCTGTCTCTGATCCTCTGGAGATAATTACTCCCCCAGAGAACCAAATCATTGAGGCACAATGGTATTCCTTGTGCTCCCCCAGAAGGACGGTTGATTTCTTCCCGGAGAACATTCTCCTTGCTAAGTTTGACCTCACAGAACATTACAAGGGAAGGTCACACGCAAATTTGTGGCAGCCGTAGATGCTGTGGAGCTGCCTCAATCTCTTCCTTATGGGATAGAAGTCGAGGGAAATTGCCCCACGTGCTATTTCTTAGAACAAAGCCTATTTCTTAATCTGAGTGAGTTTCATCCCCTCTATGTGAGTGTCTCTGTATGGCTGATCTCATTCTTGACTCCATCATCCCTGTTTATCCAGACTGGAGCCTCTCTTGAATAGATCTATCCAAGGTCTGAAGTTGATCTCCTCTCACAGTAGCACCCTTTGGCTGCAATCCTCAAATCATCGCTTCTGGGAGAGGTCCATTGAAGCCCTACAGGCCATGGTATGAGGCTTAAATGGGTAGCACATTGGCTGTCTACCGGGAATACCTGCAATTCTGGGCAGTCTTTTGGGTGCCCCATGCTGCATGGGCCATGCAGTACCAAGACAGGTGCCCAATTGCCTGAAACACCAGGTATTACCGTTAGCGGTTTTCCACTCTACTGACCGATTTTGGTAATGGAAAACTAGAAAATTGGTACAGGAAGTCGTGAAGGTAGACTAGATAAGGATTGTACAGCACTTTGATCACGGAAAGGGCTATAGAAATAATTATGAACTGACAAATATCAAACAGATGAACATGTAGAACCCAGATTTGTGCAAAATTTGCAAATCGCTGTTTTCAAATCCAGTCTTCCAATTCATTTCTTGATTGTGAATTCAGATAGACTGAATCTGATGAATTCAATATTTGTTTAGAAGATTCTTTTCAGGTTTATTTATTACCTCTTATTGCCTGCTCATGTGAAGAAGGACTAGGTTAAGTTCTAAAAAGAGAACTGACTTTGTTTTCCAACTCGGAAAAGACCCACCACGTAACCGCCCCCCAAGCATAAAAATGTCCGCCTACCAGACAGTGGTTGCAGACTCTTCTCTAATATATCTGACCCTGTTTTCATCTGAAAACATATGGCTGTGATGGGAGCAGAAAGCAATTCTTCTTGCTGAAGGTCTGCTGATCGGGATAGGGGTAGGAAATGTCTTGCCAATGGGGAAAACTCTCAGCGAGCCTGCCTGCTGCTTTCATTCTGAATGTCAGCTTGGAAGATTCCCAGAAATATGGTCATGCAAACTTTGACAGCAGATGTTGCAGTGAAAAGTGACGCAAGCCACGTGTTGCTGTCGGTATGTGTTACACTTTCGGTGATTAATAATAGCATCCCAAGAACAAAGAAATACAGAAAAGCAAAGGTTACAACCTGCTTCTTTGGGCACAAATGCCCCTCCACCAGCTGACAAGAACTCTTCAGCAACTCAGAAAAAGCCAAGACGTTTGGGCTTTCTTTCTGAGTTGCAACACGGCAAACATGCTCATTGGCTCTCAAGTTAGAAATGAAACCTACAGTATTTCTTCCTCAAAAGAAGATGACAATTGGACCCTATGTCCAGATGCTTCTCTATAAAAAAAAAAAGAATGAAGGAGAAGAGTTTAATTGCATCTTGAATCCATCCTGTACTTTGCAAAGGCAGATGCAGGCTCAAGAATTTCAAAATAAACCAGTGCTTCCTGGAAGTTTCAACCTGAGATACTAATTTGTAGAAAGTGTTAGCAACCAGCCATCTGCCTCTCTTTTCAGATGCCTAAACACTCGGACATGCAAAGTTACTAATCACTGGCTTGGGGCTGTTTGTATACGTGAACATCATTTGCATTTTGCATTGACTCCGTCTTTCTTACTGTAACATTATTACCTGAGGTCTGTGTACTCATATCCTCACCACATGGACCAGCCAGCCATAATTCTTGATGTAACCAAGCCAAGCTCTTGCACCTGGGACCTCGCATCTTCATGATTGTTACACTTGTCTCTCCCTCTGTTCCCCTTCCCCGCCCCTCTTTCTCTCAGATTGTAAGCCCTTGGGCAGGGACCGTGTCTATTCCATTACTTTGTAAAAACCCTCTCAGAACTGGTCAGGCCACACCCTTCCCTCAGCCTTGCTTCACGCCCCCAGCTTCCTGGTTGACTGTTGGCCTGTTTAGAAGTCCCGCTTGCAGTGACAAGAAACAGGGGGAATCATCTGTTTCGTGTTCTGCTATATCAGACTTGCGTGCCTTGGAACTGGCTCTCCTTCTCCCAAATCCTTCTCTGTTGCCCTTGGACTGGCTTTGCTCTGTCTTGGACCCCCTTCGTGTTTCGACTGGCCCTGCCCTGTTTAATTCCCTTTTTTGGACTCTGCCTCTGGCTTGAAACCAGCCCTGTTCTGCCTTGCCTGTCTCTTTACCTAGTCTGCCCCTCCTAGGTCTGCGTGCAGGTTCTTGATTCCATGGACTCTTGGACCTAATCTTCCACTGACCCTCCTCAGCCCCGATCACCAGCAGCAGAACTTGACACCTCCGATATAATGGATCCAAACTGCTTTTCGGTTCCTGCTTTGTTTCTGGAAAGAAATATCCATTTTGATTTGGGGGGGGGGTTCAGGTCTTTTGGTCACGTCACTTCAGCTAAGTATTTCAGGTAGTTTGGTTTGGCTATTAATTCATTATTATTTTTATTATAAGCATTTATATAGCACCAGCGATGTACCTGGCGCTTACAAAGAATAAGATAGACATGGTCCCTGCTCGAGAGCTTACAATCTAAAGACGGGGGAGTGGAGACAGGGAAGGGGGAACAGAGGGAGAGACAAGGGATGCAACATTCATGAGGATGTGGGAACTCAGGTACACACGTGCTTGGCTTGGTTACAGTAAATTGGGAGTTT
The DNA here is from genome assembly GCA_003113815.1 of Sphenodon punctatus. Classification (NCBI taxonomy): domain Eukaryota; kingdom Metazoa; phylum Chordata; class Lepidosauria; order Sphenodontia; family Sphenodontidae; genus Sphenodon; species Sphenodon punctatus. The sequence continues at coordinate 7,089,935 of QEPC01009477.1, read as the reverse complement.
GCAGATAAGAGGTGCTTAGCAGGAGTTTGGAAGGGCTGAGCAGAAGAGGTGGGTTTTGAGGAGGGACTTAAAGGTGTGGAGGGTGTGGGCAAGGCGGACGAGGGCAGGGAGGGAGTTCCAGGCGTGCGGGGCATCACCAAAGTGACTAAGTCACTTCATTCAGTGCTGCTAGCTAGTATTATCTAATATTGTGCTAATAGTTCCAAAATGGAATGGCCAAAAGATTGAAGTAATCAAAGTGACTGAAAAAACCCAAACCAGCATAACCAAATATTTAGAGCCTGGTGGTTCTTGGCCATATGTAGATTGTAGTCGATACTTATTCAGATATTTGGGAGGCTATCTGAAAACAGGAATAATATTAATGAATACAAGAACACCGATTCATCTCAGCTCTATGGTGCCAGGATCAGAGTCCACAGGGCTTGGATGGAGATGAATAGAGCAGTTGAGACTAGACCTGAAACGGGTCCTTAATTTGCCACCTTCGTGTAATACTCCAATTTTTGAACACTGTGTTGGGTACCCGACGGACACCTGATCGCTGATTGGGTGCTCGCCTACTCGAAAAATCAGTATTTTCTGTTACTGATTTTATTTACTCGTTTTTGTATCTGTACAGCACTGCGTACAACCAGTAGTTCAAGAGAAATGATTAGTAGTAGTAATGTTTCTAGTTACCACTCAATAAGTTGGGATGAAAAATTGGGACGGTAACTCAAAAAATTGGTACCAGAAGTCAACATTCCGGGAAGGATGAGAATTTGACAACCCAGGACCGGAAGCCAACATTCCAGGACATTAAGTCCTCAAATCAGATACTAATTGGGTACTGATTAGGACTCAAACATCTAGGGTCGATTTGTGTCCTGGAAATGCGATGCGTGTGCCCATTTTTGTAGGTACTAGATTCAGCTTTAGTTCAGACCTTTCCAAGCTGTTGTTTTAAGGAACCTGCCGATTTCAATAGGCATCAGCCACTACATTGACTTACATTTGTCTTACATTTTTCAAAGTCATGCCTGCAACCACAAGGGCTAGAATTCTTTTTTTTTTTAAAAAAAAAGTCTTACGTGAAAGGGAGAATGGTCACAAATCCCCTCAGATTTGTTCCCATCCCGGCAGGGTGTCATTAGCTTCAGGTGTCCGTATCACCCTAAATATCTTACCTTGGTCCTTCACATCCATCAATCATTTGCACACAGTTGTCAAGTACCTACATCGCTGCTTAGCCAAGCTATTCATAGCCAGCTCTTCTAATCTTCACTCCTAGCTCAAACTCACCAGCCCCATTAATTATTGTTGCTCCTCTTCCTGTAATTGTCTCCAGCTTCTTATTAAAATGTGTAACGCTAGAATCTGTATCGGCAGCCAATAGTGACAATGTAGGTCAACCGCTAGCTCTCAAATTACTTGATGTATGCACCCCTTAAAAAATGTTGGGATGGGCTCGGTTCCAGACGCTGCGGATATTATTATCCACCATAAAGATTCTCTTTTCGAAGTCAATTAAATTTGGAAAGATTTTGTTTTTGTTTTTTAATTAAATGTCCTGAGACACTAGAGATTCCCAAACTGTGGGTGGTCAAGACAAGGACTGAAATGAGAATTTGGTGCAAATCCTGAATTCAACGAATTCGGTGTATTTGGAACTATTTCAGAGCAATGAATATGAAGTGGAATTTTCTTCCTTATTCATGGTTGTTATTTCAGGAGTTGATGCTTAATTTGCTTTGGCGGGACTCTTTCCTGCTATGCTACCCCTTCACCAACTTGGCTCCAACAGAATCTGTAAGGGGATGCAGGGTGCGGGATGCCCAGGATGGGAGAAGAAGTGGGGTTTGGGGTGCAGTGACAGGATCAGGCTATGACTGGAACTGGAGTGAGGAAAACAGGAGGCAAGGCTGAGGTCAAGTGCTAGAGGAGAGGCAGAACTAGGAACAAGAGCAAGAGCGAGGCACTGGGAACAAGGAGACCAAGACCTGGCAGGCAGGGCTGGAACCAGGAAGCAAAGTGAGAGAAGAATAGAGAGGGAGTTGCTCCATGCAGCTTCCTGGTGGTACCAAAATTGTATGGTGGCCGGCAATCAACCAGGAAGCTGGGAGACGTGGCAAGGGCAGGAGACAGACCGGAGGGGCATGGCAAGGGCAAAGGCAGGGAGGCCTCTTGGCTGGGCCTGAGGCGTGGTGCAGCAGGCGTAGCCACCGCTCCAAGAACTTCAGGAGTGAGGGTTCAAGACCCAGGTCCTGACACAGAGGATGTTTTCAGACATGACAATGCCACAATGGCCCACATATTCACGCTTTGACCCATATAGAACTGTAGGCCACCATCACATCAGAAGGCACTGCTGGATGTTAGCCTGGGCCCGGCTTCCAATAAGTTTGTTCAGCGGCCGGTCCAGCTCCCGGCCAAAGTGACAGCTCCCACCACTGCCCGGGTAAATCTGTGGCGACGATGGGCACCATCGTGTCAAAAAACACCCAGAGTCTGACATGGTTACAGGAGCAGGAGAGAGCAAAGCTGGAGATTTAGCAGCACAGGTCTCTCCCCGCGTGCCCTGCAACCACATCAGGTCATCCAAATGCTTCATTCATTCAGGAGACAACCGTCTCTACTTTACACAGCGTTGACAAGGCCACAAGTAAGTCCTTGCAGAGCTACACCCTGAGTAGCTGCAAGGAGGTGCAATGGTAGGTGCATGCCCCTTAAAGAGAGCTTTTGGCCACACCCCTTCTGGGGCTTTAACCAGGACAGTCAGTCTGTGGCTTGGGATCCACCTGCAGGTCTTGGGCAGTTCAAGTGTGGCTCTCGGCCTGTCCCGGTCCTAGACCCTGAACTGCCTTAATGGACATGTGGATCTCCACCACCAGCCAACCACAAAGCAGGAGAGGCAGATTCAGTCAGATGCAGTGCTCACGCCGGGAGATGCTTCAAAGGGAAGTGTGAGCCTGGTGGTTCTTGGCCATATGTAGATTTTGGTACATGGCTCTTGGGGTCAGGACTTTGCCCTCCCCTGGGCTCTGGGCTCTGACATCAAGAGTCTCTGTAGTGAGCCAGGAGCAGGGAAGGAGCTAGGCCTGAAATGAGAAATCTCGGCAAGTGTTTTTTTCCATCGGAAGCAGGGTACCATGCCTCCATTTGCGCGATGCGGAAACTGGTCGGCTTTCCCGCTGTTTCAGTTTCCCATTATTTTTCACAAGTTGAACAGGGCTGCTACAAGCCTGATCCTAAGTCCTGTGCGTGCCCCACGTGCACCCCAGGGGGCGGTGGAGAGAAAAACATGCCAGCTAAGCACCAGGGATGTGCTGAAAATTGCCATAAAAGTGCTGTAAAACTGTTGTAAAACTGTCATAAAAGTCCCAGAAAGTGCCAAAAAGTCCTGGAAGGTGACCAAAAAACGAGGGGAGCAATGATGGAAACCCCAAATCACCGGAAACTGATGAAGTCCCAACAGACAGTCGCAAGCACTCCTGAAAGGTCGCTATTTCACTGCGAAACGGGACCACTTGCTCTCGTAGCAGCCCTAGAAGGAGCTCAGCTCCAGCAGGCTCGGAGCTGGCCAGTGATCTCGAGGATGACAGTGAGACATGGAATCCGTGAAGGAATTGGTGGATAAAGAATTATTGAAAGAGAAATCCTTGCTTAGCGTGAGCGATTTCAGTCCAAATCCAGGCGCAACTAACGGGGAAGGGCCACATCCCGCAAGGATGCCAAAGTTATATTTTCTGCACCAGGAGTTTCATGTATTTCCTTCAGAGCTGCCCAAACCAGTGTATGTTAATGACTATGCTGAGTGCCAGCAGGTGTCTCAGTAACTCCCCATATCTCAGCACGTTGCTCATTCTGTGCAGCAATTGTCCCTTGGGATCCTTGTTTCCACATTCTGAGATTTGCTACGACTTGGGTTCCATTTTAAATAGCAGCCTTGGGTGGCTGATAGTTTCTGTCTGCTACTTTGTGTGCAGTAGTGTTAGATCACTGTATTTTGGACTCGTGACTAGGCACCTACAACTTATGTAGTAGCTCCTTCTTTACCCAGTCTATAGTTCTGGCTTTTTACGTGCCTGAAGGAGGAACCCATGTGACCTGACAGCTTGCGTACTCCTGCTGACAGAAGTTGGCGCAATAAAAGAGAAATAACTCCTATATTTGGGACCAACAGAGCAATGACATTCTATGTCAAGGGCAGGGAACCTCGGGCTCAAGGGACCAAATTCAACTCGCAGCTAATTTTTATTTTGCCCCTTTCCGGTAACTGACTGCTAGATCCACTTCCTACTTCCAAATCCTGAAAAACTGAACTCAGGGGAAGGGAGCCAAGATGAGGGCATCTGCACAAGGATGGGGGATCGATACGTGGCACAGCTCCATGACCAGGACCACCACTTTCCTTCACCCGCCCCCAGAACACCCCCCTTAAGCACCACCCATCCAGTCCCTAAAACTTGTACTAATTTTCAAAGTGGCCCCTGGGAGGAAAAAGGTTCCCCACCCTGGCTCTATATAGACTAGATTCCAAAGGTCTCATGTCACGGAAATATGGCACCATGCATTAGGAATCAAAGCCCGTGGGTGGGGGATACCGTGAAAGTGTTGGCTTTCCCACCAAGGATTTGCCATTGACTCGGGAGGGTGTGTGTGGGGGTGTGTGACTCACCTGTTTGGGGCATCCAAAGCTTTGTTTTTCTAAAATTGTTCCTCGTTATTTCAGGCCTTGGTGAGCTCTGGTTGGTCCCAGTTCCTTGTGGCTGGGTTTTTTTAATAGTCTCTATGATTTTTTTAATTGATTTTTTCCCTGTGGCAGGTCCTGCAGGGGGGCTCGACCAGTTGACCCTTGAGGGTCCTTCCAGTTCTGAGTTTCTAGGACTCAAAGAATTCTTACCAGACTCATAGGTTGCATGTTTTTTTTTCATCATCCCATTGGGTGTTTTTTATGGACAGGGTATTGCTATAATTTCCCAACTCCATGGTGCAGGTTTCCATCCTGACCTGACTCCTCACAGTCCATGACCACAGGTTCTTTCAACAGATGCAGCCGAAGCTCAGTACGGACTAGGCACCCCATTCCTTCTCTTCATCAGCATGCTGTTTCCCGGGCTGTTTGACTGGCAGTTTGAACACACCTGGCTCTGACATGTGTTCCTAGTAACCTGTCTAATCGGATCCTCGGGCACCCTCGGGGAAGTTGTTACAGAGAGTGTGAACCTAGTTAGGGAAACGGACCGAGAACATTCTTGCAGGACTTAGCAGACGAGCTTAGTGTCACTTTACATCACTGGCTGGTTTGGTGCGGGTTTTTTTTTTTAAGGGTTTGGAGGTTTTTCCTGGGTAACTTGCAAACAGCTACGGGCGAGCAGAATCTTGCTGGGCCAAGGCAGTCTTTGAAATCCTTTCAAAGATGATGGATCAGGACATCAAGGTGTCTTTCATCTCCGAAACCTTGGGGTTTCAATATCATAGAATCTTAAAAGAGTTGGAAGGAGCCTCAGAGGTCAGCTTATCAAACCCTCCGCTTGGATGCAGGGTGACTGCAACCACAGCATCCCCAAGACATGGCTGTCCAGCCTCTTTACTTTCTGAAAACCTCCCATCGATGGAGAGAGCCTACGGCCACAGTAGGCAGCTTGTTCCCTCACTGCACAGTTCTTATCTCCTTTCCTGTAATTTGAGCCCATTGATTCTTGTCCTGCCCTCTGGAGCGATGCAAAGCTGTCTTGCTGGTGCCAGTCCTTTAGATATTTGATGACTGCTATCATGTCTCCCCTTAGTCTTCTGTTTGTCGGGCTAAACATACCCAGTTTCTTTAACCTTTCATCATAAGACTCGCTATACAAACCCTTTTACCATCTGTGTCGCCCACCTCTGAACCTGTTCCAATCTGTCAACATCTTTCTTAAAACTGGGCACAGTACTCCAGGCGAAGTCTGACCAGTGATGATTAAGGTGGAATTATTACTTCTGTCGACTTGGAAATAATGCGTCTGTTAATGCAGACTAAAATTGCAATTGCCTTTTTTGCTGCTGCATCCCATTGTTGACTCGTGTTCCGCTTGCGTTCAACCATAATTCCCAGATCCTTTTTACATGTTCTACTGCCAAGCCAGATAGCCCCCATCTTATATTTGATTTTTCTTCTCCAAATGCAGAACTTTACATTTATCCAGAACTTAATTGGGGTGTGGGGGGAGAGGGCTTGACAGGACTCAGTGATCCATGTGCCCAAAAACTGTAAACCACTAATGTAGACCTTCAAAATAGGATACTTTCTCTCCTTTTCATGAATGGTGACATGATTACCCAGGTCCTTGTTTACAGTATCATCTGAGTTAACACCCCAGGCATTTATCCATGATCTAACCCCCCCCCCCCACCTTCTGCTTGAATGCACCCTTTAAGCACCCTTGCCTCATCTTCTATGCGGACCGTGGAGGCTGTATTCATTTTCAAAGTAAACCATCCCTGATAAATCTTTAGCCAGCCTCCTATTTAAAACCTCGCATGAAGGAGATTCCAAACTTCCTTCACCAGCTCCTTCCATCGCTCAACCATTCCTGCGGTTACTACTGCGTATAGTTTCGACAGCGCCGCAAAGCATATGCAGTGCTTTTTAGTCACACGTTTTCAGAGAGGGGTCCCTGCCCAGTGGGCTTACAATCTAAGGTGGACAAGGGGGAACACACAGGGAGAAACAGACAGACACATTCCCATTTTACAGATGGGGAACTGAAAAGTTGTGATTTGCCAAAGACCACCCACCCGGTGAGTTCATCAGCTAGGGTGAGAGTCAAACCCTAGTCCCCAGGTCCCGCACCTTATCCACTATGCCACACTGGCAGCTCAGTTAGGAAATTCTTCCACATATTTAACTGAAATCTGCTTTTCTGCCACTTAAGCCCACTGCTGCTTGCTCTTCTGTCAGTAGTAATGGAGAGGATTAATTCCCCATCTGCCCTATGGCAGCTGTTTAAATACTTGAAAACTCTTACGTCCCCCTGCCCCGCTTAGTTGCCTTTTCTCTAGGTGAGAGCAGCAGTAAAGGTGCTCAGGACAGAACCGCACGTATCTCCCGAGCTGCCGTTTGCTCTACCTTTTTCCTAGGCTAAACATATCCATCTCTTTCAGCCTTTCCCCGTATGTGGGGCTGGCCCCTGAACAAAACCTATTTGCTGCCTGCCACCCCCTCCATGCACAGTGAAGTCCCCAAGCTGGGGTTTGTGCTGTGGGTGCGAGAACCACTCCTGCTCCCTACAAGACAGCTTGGTGGGAAGCGAGATTCCTAGGGATTCCCCCTGACCTAGGCTACGGGGGCGGGTGGGAGGGGGGGTTAACTGTCACCCTGAGAACCTCCTAAGAGTCCTGGCATCCCCTCAGTGCTGCTCCAGAAGGCCTGTCCTGGACAGAGTATCTGCTTCATCCACTAGAGAGGCTGGCATTTCTTGTATGGCTTTATTATAGCACCAGGTACAATGTACAGTCATACTTCGAGAGAGGTCCCTGCCCTGAGGGGCTTACATCAGGGCTATCCTTAGAATGTGAGAGGCCCAGGGCAGAAGTAAACTGTGAGGCCCCCACGGCCCTGCCTTTCCATAGCCCAACCCCTTTAACATCCTCCTGCATGGCCTGTAGGAGGCAGGGAGTTCCAAGACCCCACAGAAATAGCCCATCCTGAGGCCACAGGGAGCTCTAGTGCTGAGGCTACAAAGACTGGCCTTCTTGTGGGGGCCCCCTCTAACCATGGGGCCCTGCTTACATGCTAGGAAAGACAAGGGCTGGCGGAGCATAGGGAGAGGAACCAGGGGTGTTTTTAACTGAGATGCTACCACGCAAGGCCACTCATGAACCGCTCATCCGAATGCCCATGTGACGGTGGTGCCGCGGAACGCATGCTCCGAGGAGCCACTTATGGCCATGCACGGAGCACTGCCGAAAAGTTTGGAGTGTGCCGTGCAGAGGAAGCCAAAGAAAGTGCATGGGGACAGGTGTCCACGCATCCCTTGCCTGTATGAACTACAGTTTCGCAGCCGGCCACCTCCCCAGTTCTGTCTGCAGCCTTGCCAGGGGCTCTCCGGAGAGCTCTTAAATAACATGAACGCAAAACACAACCCCATGTTGGCTCAAAGCACAACAACCCCCGCCCCCCTCCTCTTGTAACACACAAAAGAGCCAACGCCTTTGACTGCCGGCAGCTGCACCAGCTCCTGGGCAGGAAGGGGTTAGTGGTTGCTGTGGCTTCCTGTTTCCTTGGTGCCCACAGCTGTGTGTCATGGCAGAGGGTGAGCCTTTGGGCGGGGCTTGGGGTGGGTGTTGTTGCTGGGAGGAGGGGAGGGGGAATGACTACCCGTATGATTTGTTTGCAGGGCCAGACCGTGGTGGCGGGAGTGCGTGGAGGCTGCCTGCCTGGCCTCATGCCGTGGTTATGCGGGCAGCAAAGAGGAGGTTCTTTGTTACCACCACAGCATCTGCAAATTCTCACCTGGCTGAGCTGTCCCGGGTGCTGAAGGGGCTGGTCAGTCCAGCCTCTCGCCACATGAAACTGGAATCTTCCAGTGCTGGCTGTGACAACTTTATCGACTGTTTTGCGGATAAAATCACTCATATCCACCACGACTTTGACGCTGCACTTGAGGTGGAGGTACCCAAAGTTATGGAAGCCCCGTCTGGTCCGATTTTGTGCCACTCAGCAGCCACTGACACCTTTTCAAGCCAAGGATACAGAGAAGTGACAGGTATTTGTGTTTAGTTTAGTTGCAGGGGAAAGAATATTATTATTTACATATGAGCATTGTGTAGTATTCAAAGTACTTTACAGTTCTTATCTATTTCACCCACATAACAAACTCTGAAGTAGGTCATTATTTTTTCCATTGGACTGAGTGATAGAGACTTACACATTGGATTGACGGCTAAGATGGGATGGGATATGAACCCTGATCTCCCAAGATCTGGATCTAACACCCTATCCACTAGGCTACTCGAGCTCTCAATGACTTTGACCTTCCCTCCCCCCAAATCCAAGCCCAATTAGACAGTGTTGGCCCACATGGTAATCCATGATCTCAGTACATGAGCTTAAACAGAGTTTTTTGTTTTTTTAAAATTATAATATTTAAGAATAAACAATTAGCAACAAATCAAAAACTTTGTGGTTTGGGGGAATTATCTCCATCCAGATTCAAATGAACTCTTTCATTGAAGGAGGCTTTGTACTAGGAATTGTATTTTCATCTCCATTGGTTTTATATCATTCATAATTCATGCAGGAGACGAGACACGGTGTAGCTTCCAGGAGTTCACTCTTTCCCCAAGGTGTTCAGTTTAATTATAGCTTAGTTGAGGCCACATGAAAATGCAGCTTGTGTTCCTATTGTACATCCCTGTCTCTCTCCACTCTTGAAACTCCTCCGTTCCAGCTGAGCTAGGAGGCTAATGTAACCTCTTTGGGCAGAACGGAAGCACGCCACTGAATAAACAGTAATATATTATTGATGAAACCCATGTTAGAAAGTCATGGATTATAAGGTCAAAGCCAAGGAAATTTTTAAACACTAAGCAAGTTGTGTTGAAACAAAGCCGAGGGGAAATGGAAAATAGAAGGATGGTTCAAGCATTTATGGAATCAGGGATATAAGCAAGTCCGGCCTGAGGATCTGAGGGGCCAAGGGTGAAGATAAAATATGGGGCCCTTGGTGGCCCCTTCCCCTGTGTCCTCATCCCCTCAGGGGCACCTTCTATGGGACCATAGAGGTGGTCATGTTTCCCAGAAGTAGATAAAATAGCTGGGGCCCATGTCACCCGGAGGTGATGTTGATCCTAAATAGGAGATGTAGAAAAGTTCATTTTGTCCACTGGCATCTCTTGTTTGGCACTGTTTGCGTGATAAAGAGGGTAATTTTGCCCCAAATGGGTCATGTGTGCGTTTTTAGCTGGGTAGGAGTTAAGAGTTCTTTACCAAACAAACTTCCAGGTCTACCTGACGACAAAGTGAAACGCTTATTTCACTACCAATTATAAGAACTTAAGAAGTGCCATTTACTAGGTCAGACCAATGGTCCATCCAGCCCAGCATCCTGTCTCCAACAGTGCCCAGCCTTGGTTGCCTCAGAGGAGTAGGCAGCAGGTTACAATGGAGTAATCCATGTCCTGCCTTTTTCCCCCAACGTTGACAGTCAAGGGTCTTGTACCCCTGACCAACCCAACTAGTAGCCTGTAATGGACCTGGTTTTTCAAACATTCATCCAGTCCCTTTTTAAAGCCTGCTATGCTACTGGCCTGGACAACATCCTCTGGCAGTGAGTTCCACAGTTTTATTGTACGTTGAGTGAAAAAGTATTCCCTTTATCTGTTTAAAATCTTTCACCTGTTAACTTCATGGAGTGAACCCTGGTTGTATTGTTTTTAGAAAGGGTAAATAGCAGCTTGCTATTTACCTGCTCCCCACCTTTCGTGATCTTGTAAATGTCTATCACGTCCCCTCTCAGTCTTCTCCAAACTGGAGAGCCGTAACCTGTTGAGCCTTTTCTTTGTGAAATAAGCATTTGGAAATAAGTGTCTAAGAACATGAGCAGTAGGGCTGAAACTTGATCACAATTTTTTTCTCGATTCTCACCAAGAATCACGGTCTCAACTCACCTTTAGCAAAAATCGATAATTGAGAAAAATCCCCAGTTCTTGACACTTTCTCAGTCAAGAATTTTTCTCGATACACCATGATTTACCATGTACCATATACCGATTTACTGCATACCGCTTACCATATATCATGTTTATCCCGATAATGTGCATGCACCATTTACTGTGATTTACCGTGTACAAAATGTGCAAAATGGCTGTCCTTTTCCAAAACGGCAGTGACGCCGATGGTGCCATTTTGGAAGAGGGCTGCACATGCGCAGAACAACTGCGGTGGCCATTTTACGCATGCACATTACTGGGATGAACACAGTAAGTATGGTAAATCGGTAAACGATAAATAACGGTAAATTGAGAAAAATTCTCAACCGAGATCTCAAACCATTGCCAAGATTGTCCGAAGATCTCGCTAATGATTCTCAAGTCTCATGAGATTTTTGCAAGAAAAAAAAATCGATTCTCGTTTCAGCCCCACTCAGCAGATTCACATTAGTGACCACGTCTGGCTCACCATTCCCTTTTTGTTATTATTTGTGTGTTAGAACCTAATGTTGACATTTTTCTGGGTGTAAATGGAATATGAGAGTTTGGTGGTTTTGAGAGAGATGGAGAGTAGGGCTCTTATGCCATGACCCCTGCCTGGAGGGTGAGATACAGGCCAGGCAGGGGGGTTCTTTTGCCACAGCCTTCCTGTCAGAGAGGGGATAAGGTGGGGAATGTGGGTCTAATGTCATGATTCCCTGTGGCAGGGAGCACAATCAGTGGGGGAGAGATGTTTAGAGGGAATGGTAAACTATTTGTATTTTTTAGACAAATAACTTCCACTTTGTAAGATGCCCTTGAGTCCTTGGGTGTTTTCACATAGCAGGGAGGCTTGAGCTGCCCTGTGAGGCAAGCCCCAGGGAGTAGCCACGTACAGGGCAGGGACCCCTTCAAAAGGCCAGACCCACGTTTGGATCCTGCAGGTGGGGGAGCAGCCACCACCCTTTCTCCCCCAGTCTGGTTCAGCCTGGGAAACCCATCACACAGGCAGAAACCTGGGACTCTGCTCCTGCGGCAGCAGGATTGGGCCCCCTGGGGGAAGCAGCAGCCACCACCACCGCCGGTCAGCTGGTGGAGCTGACCGGGGGGAGGGGGTGCTCCCTAGCCACCCACCACCCGCCTGTTAGAGTGAAACCTGGGAAGGAGGAAGATCTGACACTCCCCCAGGATATCACCCTCTCCTCCCTGGAGCCCTGCAGGATCGCAGGCAAGGTACAATTGCAGTGCCTGGGGTTTCAATCAGCCCCTTTGCTGTCATTGCCCTGGATGCAGTGCAAGGAGCTGGGGCTGGATTGGGAGGGCAAATCCTCTCCCCGGCTCCCCAGGGTCCCCTTTCACTGCTTCTCCACCTCGCCGGATTCTCTCCAACAGCTGACAGGCAGCGGTTGCTTCCTCCTGGGGTCGGATCCTTGCCGGCACCGTGGCCTCATCCACGCTGCTGGTGGATCTGTATGCAGGTTGGGCTACCGGGGGCCTTTCACACAGGAGGCATCCTGAGGGATCCTGTTGCCCTCGTTTGGGGTGGGTTAACCGCCCCTGGTGTGCTCCTCGTTTGTCGGGGAACATCTGGTGCCCGCCCTTCATACGGGTGGGTACATCTGGGGCAAAGGAGGGCCAAAGCGGGGCCCATTCTTGTGTGATAATGCCTTTCTTCTGGAGAAGGGTAGCATATAGATTTAAAGTAATAATAAGAATAAATAAGTGTTTTTTATCAATTTGGCCAATAAACTGGTAGGGTCATAGGCCATGCATCCTCATTGTGAGTGAAGACTCAGACCTTTTCATATGCAAAGAAGACACGTGCATACATTTTTGCCTATCGTCCTGGGCTCCGGTAGCTATTAAAACAGTAGAGCTGAATCAGATATTCAAAGCAATCATTGACTTTGTCAAATCTGCCTTATCAGAAGGGTCCAATTCAGACTGCATTTGTTGCCCAGATTCAAGAAGTTCATTTATCACCGTTTGCAAGCGCATTGTCTGTTTGTTGTTTGGTGGTGCTTTTCTAAATCGGTACATCATCAATTGGTTAAGCCACGTCACGTGATGTACCGAAGTGCTAAAGAGAGCAATTAACCAAAGTCAGCGAAAATCTCCACGGGAGGAGGATTCAAGTTGGGATAGTTGTTGAGGCACACAAATATCCAAATGGAATCCACCGACTGATAAAGAATTACTCTTTTCAGTTCTAGGAACTTGCGATGCCTTACAGGGAACCCAGGAATGTCAAAGGGTTCACCTTCCCCTAGGCCAGGCCAGTCCTTGCTATTCCACGTGCTTTGTAATGTTTTCCCCTTAGAGAGCCTGTAGTTGATTTCTCCTAATTTAGGCATACTCTAATCCAAGCCCAAGGATATTTCAGTCTGTTTCTCAGCCAGCGATGGGAGGCTTGGCTGAGTGCAGGTCTTTAGAGTTTCCGAGAGATCGGTCCTTACTTCGTAGCTTGTTTTGTGCAGCCCTTCTCTGGCTGGTAAGATGTGATGTCTCCAGATGGCTCTGGAATCCCCTCCTTTCTCTCGTCTCATCCCTTAAGTACTCTTCTAGGGACCTTTTGTTTTCTTTCCCGCCTAGGTGAGTTGTGACTTTCTGCACGTAGGCAGGATCAAGTCCGTTAGCAAGTCAATGGCCATTTGCTAGAAGGTGCCCATCAGCTTCTGGTTGTGCATTTTCATTCCTGCAATGACTTAGCTGTTCTCAGTTTACACTGGCCACATGAAGCGAGTTTTCAGTTGTCAGCTTATATGTGTTGTCTGAACATTTTCCTTTACATATTTATTATACATGTGGTCTACATGTATCCCAGTACCTCTTCATGGCAGAACCAGTGTGGTGTCACGGTTAAGAGCGGTTTAGTCGGACCAAGAGGGAGTGGGAGGCCCTCCGTCCATGACTCACCCATTCACTCATTGGATGACTTTGGGCCCTTCACAGATTTCTCAGCCTAGTCTACCTCATGGGGTTGTTGTGAAGATTACTACTGGAGTTAATTATCTTAATGTTAATTGTTGAAATGTGAGCCGACGGGGTGGGGATACAAATTGAAGTCGAGAAATTATAAACTGTCACAGTGCTCAACTAGAGTCTCAAAATTCCCCTTTTTAGTTCTTCCCAGTCAGGATATATTTGGCCCTTTCTTAAAAATCACATGACTCACGCAGGCACTGGGGCCAGCTTTAGAATTTGTGGGGCCCTGGCAGAAGATAAAACGTGGAGCCTCTGGTAGCCCCTTCCCCCATAGCCATGCCCCCTTGGCGGCACCCTCCATGGGGTCCTATAGGTGATCATGCTTGGGGTCCCGCTGGGAGGGAGTGGGATCCCCATGCCCTGCCTTGGAAGCTGAGAAAAGAGCAGCCCCCAGAGTAGTCACCCCAGGTGCCCAGTGGTAAGGCCAACCCTGCTTAAGACCGTGCCCTGATTGACACTTCCTCCCTGCAAAGACAGCATACACATTCCCTCAGATTTTGGTCAAACACAGGGTCCCAATCAGACATCTCTGCCTGTTGAGATTTTGCCTCCCTGGAGGGAAGGACCCAATCAATCTTCCTCCTTTCTCTGGTAATCCCCCTTCTTAATGACCTGGGATTTTATCCCCGATAGCAATCAGCTGACTCCTTCATACCACAACAGACCTCATTCAACCTCCCTTCCCTCACCTCAGTCGGGAGGTCAGCTGGCTAAGCCCATTCACCACTGCAGGGCCAGCAACTCACTCTGCTGCTGCAGCTTCATAAACATTGGCCGCAGCCCCTGTGTGTCCTGGGGGGACTTATTTAAACCCATTTTGCAGATTGATAAAGGGACCCACCAAGAGCAACTTGCAGAGTTTTGCGCATTGAAAGGCAGAATGACTAGGTCTCAAGCAAAGGGGAAACACACCGCAGCATCCATATTAGTGCGGAAATAGGTAGTGGATTGATTAGGAGCCCTTCATCAACACAAACATTATCTGTGACCGAAAAAGGTTCTTGATTTATTAATTTTATTTATTTGGACTTATGTTCCAGTGTATCTGGAAGACACAAGGCAGGTTACAAAACATTACCCCCCAAAATTGTATATATTATTATTATTATTAGCAAGCATTTATATAGCGCCAGCAATGTACCTGGCGCCTTACAAAGTAATGGAATAGACACGGTCCCTGCCCAAGGACTTACAATCTCAGAGACGGGGGATAAGGGGAGACGAAGGAAGGGGAACAGAGGGAGAGACAAGGAGTGTAACATTCACGAGGATGCGAGATCCCAGGTGCACGTGCTTGGCTTGGTTACATGCCAAGCCATATGTATTCACTCTCCCCCAAGAAACACCCCCCAATGCCTACCCCCTCCCACCAAATACCAGGTCAAACAGGAAGGTCTTATGTTGTCTCCGGAATATGCATGGCTTGGCTGGACACACGTAGTGGTGAAATGAGCAGGACGCTGTCTTCAGCTGACCTTTGGGATCATGATGGAACATAGGGCGTGTGTTCTTTGTGTGTGTGTGTGTGTGTTTCCATTTTTTTGATTCAGTTATTTCAGTATTTCAGTTGGGTCATTTTCAGCAATTGTGCGTGTGTCATAGGGATGGGTGAACAGAACGTGGTTCGCATGTTCGGTCGTTCAGTCCAAAACCTGAGTTCGGGTTCGGCTGTTCGGTTCGGTGGAATTCTGTTCCACCGAACTTGGCCGAACAGCCGAAAATAGCGCTATTGATACCGAAACCGAATTCGAATATTTTTTTTGGTATCGGTATAATTTGATCCTGAAACCACCCCTGGTCTCCACCCCTGGTGCCAGGAAGTCTGCTCCTCAGCTGCCTCCCACTTCCAGTCACGTTTTTAGCACCAAGTGAAATGGACTTCACTATTTATTTTATTTAATTAATTTATTTATTCATTCATTTATANGAACCGCATTCACATATCCCTAGTGTGTCATAGTTCTTCCAATATCACCAACAAAGTGACCAAAATAACCAAACCGGGGGGTTGGGGGTGTGATTTTTTTTTTTTTTTTAAAACCAAAATGGAATAACTGAGGCAGATCACTTGTATCGGTTATTACTGGTACTGCCATTTTGGGTGGTGTGAATTTACCCATCTTTTTCGGGTACACATTTTAGCACCAAGTGAAATGGACTTCACTATTTATTTTATTTAATTAATTTATTTATTCATTCATTTATATTTCTATCCTGTCCTTTCCCAGAGAGGCTCAGGGCAGTTTACAATAATAAGAACAGAATAATAATAAAAAAACCTGATACCCCACCCAACCCACCCTTACCCCTTCCACTCAGTCCCATCCCACCCTATCCCTGCTTGCCAAATGCCTGGCCAAATAAAAAGACCTTGCGTCGTTAGGCGGACCGCCAAGGGGAAGGAGTTCCGTAATCATTGTGTGGCAGCTACCGAGAGTCCCTCCCTGAGCACCCTAGTCATAATAATAATAAATGTCATAAGAAAAGAGAACAAAACCAGCCTTCACAGAGAACTCAGCTTCTTGGTCACCTAACTCCACAAAAGTAGCCAACACTCTGTCACCCAATTTCACTATGAGCCTTGTTTATCTTCCTCATTGGTGGCAAGGATTAGCTCTCTCCTTCTCAACCAGTTACTTACCATTTCAAGGGCAGAGGAACTTATAAACCTTGGTAGCAGAGATGCTGATCTCTGTGGCACCGATTCAGTTTGAAATGCTTGTCTCTCACCCCTGATGTAGTTCGGTGTAGTTTTCTAAAGTGTCATATCTCAGATAAACAATGAGGATTTTTACACACACGTTAAAGTTCCAGATTTTTCAATCTTCTGGGTTTACAAGTCTACAAGTAAGTTCCGGATGCATTCTTCACACACACACACTGCCCTGAGACAGTTCCTGGATGCATTCTTCACACACACACACTGCCCTGAGGCAGTTCCCGGATGCATTCTTCACACACACACACTGCCCTGAGACAGTTCCTGGATGCATTCGTCACACAAACACTGCCCTGAGGCAGCCTAAAGTAGCCGCAGCTGTGGATGTGAGGGGCTGCCATGGAAACCAAGTGACCACAGCTGCCTGGAGTAAAGCAGTTGACCAGAGCTTTTTACACACAAATGTTCTGGGAGAAGTTCTACGCAGAAGTTCAAAGATCCGGATGTTTAAGATCCGGGTGAGTGATTTAGACACAGAGAAAGTTCAGGATGTAACAGCAAACATGCAGGAGAAATGTATGTGTAAAAACACCCCATGAGATTTTCCACGAACTGTGAGGTATCCCCCTGCCCCCATGACAAGAGTGAACATGACAGACAGACAGCTCCTTCACTTCTTCTTTAATTCCTTGAGGCTGCAAAATGTTTTCTTCTCATTCTCTATCGCTCTTGCTCTCTGACACTCCTCAGAGCATCAGATCGAAGGCTGCTGACACCTGCAACGGGAGATCAGAGACAGTGAAATGAAAAGCGAGAAGGAATGAGAGATTAAGAGGCAGGGCATGCTAAAGAGGAGACCATCATATTTTTTGTCTTTTCAACGGCTGGACCTAATTATGAGAGACAATTGTGACTTTGATCCCAAGATCTCTCTCCAAACCATTTAGCTTGAAGAGAAGAGAAAATCAAATCAATTTGCTGCCGCTTGGTTTACGGCACTCCAGAATCTCAAACAATTTCTGCCTCATTCACCGAGATCCTGTGATTCCTGAGGAGAGCTAATAAAAGAGGGGCTGCTCTCTGGTCCATTCAGGGCTCGAGCCTAAGCATCCCACCCACAGAGTTGGGATAGATGTCAAGAGTTCTCTCCCCCAGCCCGCTGCACTGCGGCAGGATTCTCTGTACCCCAAACCACCACAATAGAGGAGTCCACAACATGGACGAATACAATCCCTGATGAACCAAATTAGAACGGGTCTGAACACAATCAGGCAAAAGCATGGCCAAGAGTAAATGATGCAGATGAGTGAGAAGTTAGAGAGACTGAGAGATTTTGTACGGAGAAAATACATATACATTTAAAAGGATTGTCAGGACTGCCTAGCATGTAGGAACGCTTTGGCAATGGAATAAGTTGCCTCGGAGGCTGCGGACTCTCCCTCCCCCAGCTTGGATGTTTTCAAAACCCAAATAGATGAGCCTTTGTCTGCAATGCTGTAAACTAGGTGTGAGGAAACCTTTTCCTTCCCAGGGTCCACTTTGAAAATGAGTGCAAGTGTCGAGGGCCACATAGAAGTTGGAGGTGTGGGGGGTGCTTAAGGGGTGCATGCTCAGGAAGAGGAGGGTCCAGATCATGGATCTGTCCCCTATCCTTGTGCACATGCCCCCTTCTCTGCTCCAATCTCCTGAGCTCAGTCTTTCAGTGCTTTGGGGTAGGAACTGCATCCAGGGGCCAGATCCAGAAACTGGAAAAGGCCGAATAACACTTGGCCCCTGGGCCTGAAGTTCCCCACTTCTGCTGTAGACAGAGGATATCCTGCCTTGAAACAGAGTATTGGACTAGATGACCATTGAGTTCCCTGCAAACCTTGCAGTCTGTGATTCTATAATAGAGAGACCCTTTAACAGGTATTTATTGTGAGCCTGCCAGATAATAGGGGTGTACACTGTTTTTTTTTTTGTTTTTAGGAAACCAAAAATGAAAATCCCATTTTCGTTTTTGTTATTGCAAGAACAAAAATTAAGAAAAAAAAAATGGTTCAGAAAATGTTGGAATAAAATCTTTGGGAAAGAAAAACAAAGATTTTGGGACATACATTTCAGGCTGTAACTTCTTTGTTTTTCATCCAGTTTACATGACATTTGGACAGAGTATACCCAAGGTATCATCACAGAAAGATTGGATAAAGGGTCCTGATTTTATAAGCATCATGGGGTGATTTCAGATGTTACGCGGTCCCGATTCACCACAGTGGATTCCCAGCGGTGGCGAGCCGCCCAACCATCCCCCGTGGTCCAGGGAGGCCCCAAACAGACATGACGGGACCGGGACCACGGCAGGGAATTGGACAGACAGACCACGGCCCAGGGCATCACAACAGTACGCAAAGCACATCCGTGCAGTCCTGGCCAGGCGGATCAGCCGGGAGGCCAAGGCATGAGGGTGCACACCCCTGTCTCCACCACCCCGGTGCCCCCACCAGCACCCTGGGTACGCCCTTTGATGCCCACCCACCCCAGCGTCGGACCCAGGAACAGAACCACGGAGGCTACTGTTGTGCCCGTACATTTATTGTGCCCACCACTTACAGGTGCCCCCTCCACCACCACCCACCTCCTGGTGCCGTGCCCCCCCAAGGCTGCCCTCCCCCTTCCCCCCACATCCCCCACATCTCCGGGGCCTCCCCCTCGGCCGCCCTTTGGGCGCCATCAAGTACAGGGAGCTCTCTTCCCCCCCCCCCACTGTCCGTGTCCCCAACAGTGTCCTGCGATGCCTCGGTGTCCAGAGGGACAGGTGGTGGTGGGAGGGAGGGCGGGGCCAGAGGGGGCCCCGTGGGCGGCTGCTCCCTCCGGAGGTCTACAGGGACCGGGAGGCAGATGTGCGGGCCCAGCGGGAGGGCCGGAGGCTGGAGCGGTGGCAGAGGCAGTGGGGGCGCCGAGGGGCCCGGTATCGGGGCCGGGGCGGGCAGGTTGCCTGGCGGGGTGGCTGCCATCATGTACGCGCTCATGGTCCCCGCGTGCAGGAGCAACGATGTGCCGATGTTGTGGGAGCGGTCCATCTTAGCCGAATGCTCCCTCACCATCCTGTCGATGGCCTGTTCCAGCCACCCAAATGCCTCTACCTGCCTGCTGTGCTCCCGGCGCTCCTGCCTCCGTTCCATTCGCACCTCCACCTGCAACCTCCGGTCCCTTGCCTCCGCTTGTTGCATGGTCCTTTTGGTGGCTGCCTCCATCCGGTCGATGGCCGCGATAATCTGCTCGCCCTGTTCGGTGGTGCTGTGAACTATGTCCTCCACCTGCTCCTCCCTCCGGTGCCATACCCGTGCCCGGTGCTCCCGCATACATTTCACTAGGGACATGGAGCCGGCTTGCTGGGGCCCCTTGGGTCGCCCTGTTGGGGTACACAGGGGTTGGTTAGGTGCCCCAGCCGCCCACCCCCTATCCCATGGCACAGCTGGGGGGTCGTGGGCCCCCCTCGGGTTGTTGGCCGGTGCCCACCCCCAGTGTTCCCCTTCACCCAGGCCCCCCCTCCCCCGCACCGCGTGCCCCGGGTCCCTCGTCCGGCCTCCTCCGGCGCCCTCTCCCACCCCCGACTTGCCGGTGTGCCTCACCTGGGACCTCTGGCTGCTCCCGGGGCTGCTCTCCACCGTCCTCCTCATCTGCCTGTCGCAGGTGCCGGGGTGTGCCCTGCCCTGTGGGGATTTGGGTTGGGGTGGGCTGAACATGTCCCCCGGCAGCCCCCTGGGCCCCTTTCCCGTGGTCTGGGGTGCCCGGGGTTGGAGGCCCGAGTAGCCCCAGATCTCCCCTCCTCATATCGTATCTGTAAAACCTGGCTGTTCCACCTGGCTTTTGACGAGGGAGATGGGGTGTAGGGTGGGATGGGGGGTGGGGGGTGGTTTGGTTTGGTGCCTCTCTTTTTATTGTACTTTATGATTTTACTATTTTTATGTGTTTTAATATTGTAAGCTGCCCCGGACTGGAGGGGTGGGGTATTAAATAATTTTATAAATAAATAAATAAATAAACAAACAAACAGAGACAACACCTGCAACTGATTTAAGACAATCTGCAACTTATGTTAAAATTGGAAAACTTATATTACTTATAACATTGGGACCCTTTAATAATAAATTTATTTGCGGCAAAAGCCAGAACCAAAGACACAGTAGAGACAGTACAGCAAACAGGTAAATCACCCCATACCAAACCCATAAAATAGAATAACAGGTATACTGATTGATACAAACAAAACACAAGATATACAATTGTATCTAGGAAAGTGACAAAACGTACCACAACTACTGACCCTCACTCTATGGGCTGCCTGAAATTTAGAAGCAAAATGCGTAAATTTAAGGCTGACATCAAAAAGCGAGCAACTGCGCCCGTAATTGAAGAGTCCACATCAGCTCGGGCCAAATGCAACAGATTCTGCTCAGATTCCTTCAGTATCTCCGAAGGAAAGTAGAAAGATACTCGGAGCGTATGGTATCATACAGATGACAATTGAAGAGTATATGTTGGACTGTCTCCACACTGTGCCCATCAAAAGGGCAAAGGTGCTCAGCAAAGGGTAGGGCCCTCACACGCCCCTCAAGTAGGGCTGTTGGCAAAGCATTTAGCCTCGCACACAGGAGCAGATGCTTTCCCCGTGACAGAATAGCTGAGGCTAGATAAGCTGCCATCCCCAGAACTGGTCTAATAAGGGGAAGATAATCCATCATGTGTGACGAGGTTCTGATCAAAGCTGTCTCCTCCTGGAGATCCTGATCGTGAAGCCTTCTTAAAAACGCACTCATTATGGACCCCAATTCTTTGCCCACCCAATAATCTGGGTGAAAGCCTAGTTTGCAGAGGAACAGCTCCACTGCCCGTTGCCAGGAACTCCTAAAAGTGTCCTCCTTCCAGAACATTATCAGCCCCCACTCCTGGGTTGTGTGTAGCTTGGCCCAAAATTTTAAAACAAGGGCCCAAGCTTCCACAGACCATCGGCGTTAGCCTAACTCAGCTCTAATTGCTGCAAAAGGAGAACCAGTTGGAATCTTGAGCAGCCCTTGGAAGAATCGTGCCTGAAGACTATTTAGTTTCCCCACCCACGAGGATGCATAGGGCATCCAAACTTCTGCCCCGTATAATACTTGGGCGCAGACCTTGGTATTTAGGACCTTGGCTGCTGGAACTATTGCACATTTCCCAGAGCCCGCGAATAACCTGGCAAGAGTGAAAGAAGTTCCCCTTGCCACCGATAAAGCATTTTCCACATGCGCTTTCCATGTCCCTGCTGACTGGAAAAGCAAGCCTAGATAGCGAAATGAGTTAAGTTGGGAGATGTTATAACTGCCCACCCTCCACTGAGAAACCTGCCGGGAGCTGGCGAATACAAGAATATGAGATTTCTCATAATTTATCACAAGCTTACTCTGGAGACAAAAATCAGAGAAACACTGGAGCTGGCGCCTTAGGCTGACCTTGTTTTGTGACAATATTGCAATATCATTGGCATAAAGTAAAGAACTGACTGAATGCTGAGCCAGTTTTGGGGGATGGAAAGAGGGGGAGGCTAGCAAGGGCACTACTTCGTTAATGAACAAATTAAAAAGAAGAGGGGCGAGGACACAGCCCTGCCTAACACCGGTATAGGTGGGAATATCCTCTGTGAGGTGACCGGCCGTGTCTATCTTCACTGCCAATGAGGTGTTACCATGCAAAGAACGGAGTAGGCCAAGTAAACGCTTATCTATACCCATAGAGGCTAGCCTCTCCCACAAGAGAGACCTATTGACTAGGTCAAATGCCGCATGATCAAGAAATGCAACATATAACCTACCATTTCTAGCCCTATATTTCTCAATAAGGTGCTGGAGAATCAAACAGTACTCCACCGTGGAGCGACCCCGTTGGAACCCGGCTTGTTCGGGAAATAAATTTCTATTTTGGGTAGCCCAGGCACGGAGCTTGGCAAGCAGCCATTTGCCATAGATCTTTAAGATGGTGCACAAGAGGCTAATGGGCCTATAGTTAGCTGGAGAAGCCCGATCCCCCTTTTTAAAGATCAGCACAACCACTGCTTTACTCCAGATTGAGGGGAACTTGCCTGTATTATTAATGATCGTAAAAAGGGAAGCCAACCTAGGGGCCCACCAATCGATGGAATGCTTTATCAAGTCTATGGAGACATGTTCCTGACCCTGTGCCTTACCATTCTTAAATGAGCTTATGATCTCCACCACTTCGGAGGCCAAAACTGGTAACCAGAGGGGGGCTGTAGTTAATTCCATGGTCGGTGAGGAGGATTGAATAAGAGCTTGAACTCCTGCATAAAGGTCATGAAAATGAGAAACCCAAAGCCCATCTGGCACTGTAACCATTGAGTGGCCAGCCCTGGGCTTACCCTGTCTGTTTATTAAATCCCCAAACATCCTGCAATCCTTGGCGGAAGCTGCGGCCAATATTTTACCCCAATAATCATCCCAATAGGTAGCTTTCTTGTGGTTTAGGATGTTCTTATACTGTTATTATTATTATTATTATTATTAACAAACATTTATATAGCGCAAACAGTGTACCTGGCACTTTACAAAGTAATAAAATAGACACGGTCCCTGCCCCTAGGGCTTACAATCTGAGAGA
>QEPC01009477.1:7054889-7066827 GCA_003113815.1 Sphenodon punctatus | reverse complement strand
GCCCCCCCCCCCCCGTACTCCCGATAAAGCTGTACTAGCTGTCTCCTAAGAGCCCTACAGTTCTGGTGATACCAAGGTTTGGAATAGCTAGGAACAGAATTTGTCCTAGCCAAACCAGGCATCTGGGAACGCAGAAAACAGGTTAAATCCCCCATCAAGTGGGAGAATTGGTCAATGGCAGCCGACTGGGAGCACTCACCAAAGTCATGCTGAGAAGTTATGAGCAAAGCCCTTACTTTGGCCAACCTAGCCTCATCAAGTTTAATCGAAACATGCCGGGCTGTACTAGAAGGCTTCTCATAGGGAGGCAAATCTGAGTCCGAATTATGAATAGCAAGATCCAGGGCCAACGGGAGATGATCGCTCCCTTGGCAATTTCCCACTTCAAAATGCCTAATCACGGGGACTACGTCCGGGGAGACTGCTATATAATCCCCTACACTGGATCCTGTTGGGCCCAAATAGGTAAATTCCCCCGGACAGTCACTAAAACCTACGCCATTCAGGATAAACAAAGAGGACTCTATCAATAATTTGGAGAGGAGCAAGCCGGAGGTGTTAATGATTTTATCTTTAGACTGCCTGGGTCCCAGGGGATTTGATTCTTGGTTGTTCTGCCCATATGGGATCAAAGCCTCATCAGAGGGACCCAGACGGGCATTAAAATCACCCATTAATATGATCCTTGCTGATGGGTAAGTGTGGACAACTTCCTCCAATGCTTCTCTAATTTGAGACCAGTACCTGGTATTATAATATCTAGCATTAGCAGGCGGAATATAGGCAATGGTCAAGATAATAAAAAGTCCCCTGGAGTTTAATACCAGTAGCAATAAATTCGGCATTTTGGGGAAGACTGCGACAATGTCCTTCTGTAAGGGCTGAGCAATGAAGCAAACAAGGCCCCCACTCGGGAGTCCCTTGTTATGATGTCTTTCGGCAGGGACATCATGTGGTATATAGGAGCGAAAGGAAAGCTGCACAGTGACCCATGTTTCCTGGAGGGCTATAATATGGAAAGTATTGAGAAACATTGTGACCTCTGGAATCCCAGACAGTCCTAGCCCAGCCCGCGACATTCCAAGAGCAGATCTTAAGTGAGTCAGAATTGTGGCACTGCCCGTATCAGGCTCCAAGGGAATCCGGGTCGGAAAAAACCCCAACTGGAGTCTGGTTGGAGTTTGTCGCCTGATATCCCATCACTCCTACCTCCCCAGAGGGCTCTGATACAGCTGGAACAGATAGAAAAGCCAGCTTCTGGTTTGCCCGTTTGCCACAGAAATTTCCCAGATTAGCCAGATCTGAGAAAACTGAAGAGGCAAAATCCATCGAGTCCACATCTAAAGGAGAGGGCAGGGAAACCATCTGCTGGATGGGATTTGGACAAAAGTGCTAATTGGGATTGCCGAGCGGGCTGAACAGGGGACATGGCAATTTGAGTCAGTCTGACATTTTTAGGATCTCTTTGGATACTATTATCCCGGCCCCTCTGAGAACTCCTGCTGGAGGTCTTATTTGGAGTTCGCGTTGGGCCAGCTGAGTTACCTGCCACAGGGGCCACCCAAAGGGGGCGGACTACTGGGTCCATGAAAACCTCCCGCATAACAACCCCCCAGGAAGCGAATAGATCTGATTTGGAACAGAGATAATCTACCATCTGAGGGGAATGGAAAAACACCACCACTCTGTGCAAGCGCCCCACAGCTGGGAGAGTTCGCAATTCTCTTATCTGGCAATATGGAAAAGTATGGGCCAGTACAGATGAAAAATGATGTTGTGCTACCGACTTGGAATGCCAACTAGGGGAAAAACCATTGGGAAGGGGGTGTATCACAAAGAAATAGCGTGTGCGTTGACTGATAGTGAGGAAGAGGGAACTGAAACCCTCTGTCCCCCGAGACCCGAAACCAAGGTCTGATGGCCCGGGGGCAGATTTCTCCCCCCCTTCTCCCACCTGGGGTCCATCGTCCCATACACTCCGCTATTAGTTTCAAAAAAATCCTTCCCTTCATGGGATTGCGTAAAGTGATCTACCAAACATTGCAAACTCTTCCCCTGGGAAACCAAACTACTCCCAATCCCCTCAAGTTACATAAACAATTTCTTAGCCAAATCAGTTATAAGCAGACATTGATCCCCCAGCAGTTTGTAGAGCAGAGTATGAGTCTCTAGGGACGCAGTCTGCCCGGAGGCACTTGCAGTCCACTTCCCCTCGGACTGCTGGAATGCCAAGGGAGTAGAAGCGACCTCCAGACCAGATCTCCCTTCATACAGCCGAGAGCTGTCCTGTGAGAGGCATGGGGACAAAGACAAGGAACCCCCCCGGGGAAACACAAATGTTACCCTTTCCCACCTCCGCCTCCTCACCAGTCTTGCAGGGGAAAAAGAAATCCAGTTTCTTCTGTTTAGGCGAGGGTTGGCTGGTATGCCCCAAAGGACCTGGTCGCGCTCGTTTCCTGGACATAATTTGGCCGATAAACAAAGCTGCAGAGAGTAGCGGAGTTGGGCAGTGCTTTATCGCCGCTGAGCTGCTCCGGCCACACCCCCACCACGAGTGTCGCTCGGCGCCCTCACTCGGGATCAGCTGTGGCTCGAGTCCAGTTCTCCGCACTCCCTCTCCATCCAATCAGGGAGCCCAGCCCGCACCCCCGGCTTTCCCTCAGGCCACTTCTCAATCAGGTTTCTGTCCCCACACACGCAGGGGAGTTGCTGTATCTTTTCCTGGGGCCTGGGTACGGGCGCACTTCACCGGTCACACCACCGACAGCTGCACCTCCTCTCCTTCAGCCTGGGTTACTGGCAGTAGGGTCCGCTAGCCACCCCATGGACAATCAGTCTAGGGGGTGGGCTCCTTCCACTCCTCCATACTGTCCGTCTGTCCAAGCAGAAGGGGGGGCACCCACGCCCACGCACAACCCCACCAACGGCCCCACCAATGACCAACACCCTTTGGTGTTGCCCAAAGGCTGGCGCCCAAAGGGCCCCAGGCCTTGGCTATATACCTGATTGGGAGGGAAGGAGCTCCAGTGAGTGGCAGGCAGGTCCAAGCACAGCAGAAAAGCAGCCCCTTCTCTCCCCACAGTTTCCACACCCTCCACCATTGGACCCTTTATCCAACCTTTCTGAAATTTGGCAAGGATTGTCCCTTTGGTGAGTGGGAAATCCTGTCCAACCTTCATCCAAATTGGATGGAAAACAAAGACGTGACGGTTGGAAATGTGTGTGCAAACCACAAAATTTAAAATGTCTATAAAATCAGGACCCTTTATCCAATCTTTATGAAATTTGGCAGGGACGATCCTTTGTGTGAGGTGTACAATTTGTCTAATTTTCATGCAAAATCAGATGAAAAATGTAGACTTTACAACTGGAAATCCATTTCCCACGGAAACCAATGGAAAATGCAAATTAAACTTAAAGATGAAAACGAAAATTAAAACAAAAACGAATGCAATTTTAATAATGAAAATGAAAATAAAAACAGAAACTAAAAACGTTTTGTACCAGATAGGTGGTTCTAGTTGGCTGTATCATTCAGCACCAAGGTCAGCTCCAGACACATTTTTTCCCCATTCTTCATGAACAAATATGTTCATTTTCATTCTTTTTTTATCTATTAGCCAACTACAAACAAAGGAAAGCAAGATTCTCTGATGTGTCATACAGAACAGTGGCTGTAGTCCCACGCGGGATCCGCATGAGATTCGCACAGGTCCCGCACGGGATCCATGTGGCATAATGCAATCCCTATGGAGATGCGTACGCAGGATGCACACAGCGGGTGATTTCAGACGTTACGTGGTCCCGATTCACCACAGTGGATTCCTGGCAGTGACGAGCCTCCCAACCACCCCCCGTGGTCCAGAGAGGCCCCGAACAGATGTGACGGGACCGGGACCACGGCAGGGAATCGGACTGACAGACCACGACCCGGGACAGCGCAACAGACATGATGCCGATTCCCGGCTGTGGTCAAAACACCCAGAAGGCACCGGGAAGTGGCGGGAGGCAGACATGACTGGCTGAGGGCAAATGAAGCCAAAAGCTCCCACAGGGAACACCCACACAAGGGAAATGGGAAGGGAGGGGGCAGAGGGAGAAGAGCCGTCGGGGCAGTGCACACAACAGGCACAGAGACAATGAGGTCACAGTGGAACACACAGCACAAACACATGCCCGGGCGCATACACACCCATACAGGAAAGGAAGGGAAGGGGGGACACAGCGGGACAGACAACACACACGGCACAACGGACACAGCAGGGAGGGGGGGCGGGGACAGGGATCGGGGGGGGAACCGGCCCAGGGGCAGAGCAGGACACGGAGAATGGCATCCAGAACCCCCACAACAGCACAGCCTGCACAGGCACCCCCACAGATACACAGGCTGTCCCAGAATGGGGGGACCTCACATGGGCAAAGCACAAGCACAGGGGGAGGCCACACAGAACAGGGAGCAGCCTGGGAACAGTCCAGGAGGCAGGCAGGCACCCAAGCGCTGGCAAGGGTGCGATGGATGGGATGGAGAAGAGCCGGAGCCGTGCAGCCAGTCCAAATACACACACACACACATGGGAGGATGCCTGGAGGTGGAGTCCGGGGTCCCCAGAATCCCAAGGTCACAGAGTCACCCAAGGAGGGGCCCACGGGCACAGGAGGGATCGCAGGCAGACTAGGAAGGTCAGCAGCACCCCGGGGTGTTGGGTGGCGGCTCTGAGATCAGAACATGGCCACTGGAGAAGGCAGCCATGGAGGGGAACACTGGTTGCAGAGGCGGACAGGTGGGGCCCATGGACAGTGCCCAGAGCCACAGGCAGGGGCAGCGGAACCCTAGGAAGCAGGCATCACAGCAGCAAGGCCGGGACATCATGGAGGGAGTGGGCAGCGACCCACGTCATCAGGGCGGAGGCAGGAGCTCACAGCGGGGACAGCAACCAGGGCCCAGAAAGCACAGGGGGCCTCACAGGAAGCTGCAGGGGGCCACGAAGGGGCCCGGGGTCGGGTGGCCCACCAGGTGCACAAAATGGGGCCACTGAAGCATGCCCCGATGGTATCCCAGTGCTGCCATGTGGTGGGCAACCAGGTAGTACACCTCAAAGGGATCCTGCATGGCGAGCCCCACCTGCACAGCCGAACGGGACCACACACCAGTCAGCGCCACCAGCTCCGCCTCGGTGGGCTCCGACAAGTCATAGTCAGCAGCTGGGGGCCACAGAAGGTGACCGAGCTCCAACAGGGAGTGATAGACTGCCCCATGGGGCCGCTGGTACCCACAGGGCCCGTGAACACAGCCAAAAAAGGACACGGCCAGTGCGGGACCCTCCTCCGTCAGACAGGCCATGTAGGCAGCCAGGCTGCACACAGAGAGGGCAGACACGGTCTCCACCGCTGACCACTCCACATGCGCTCACCTCATCTCCGGGATGCGCCCATCGGGAAAGGGACGCAGCCCCAGTGCCTCCATGTGCAGCCGGCAATCACGGGCACTCGCCTCATAGCCAAAGTAGCGCAGGCCGGAGCTCAGACTCGTATAGGCACCGGTGAGTCTGTCCAGGCAGCTTAGGAGCAAATGCATGGCTGGGGAATGCCACAGGTCACACAGGGCCATGGTCTTGCAGAAGGTCCAGCTATGGGGAGCAGCGGGAGTGGAGGGGCCCGTGGGCACCGGGGGAAGCCCTGCCAGTCATGGTCCAGCACGTGCCTGATACTAAATGTAAGGCAAGAGGGGCCCCACAATTGCTGGAGGGATGGGAGGGAAGCAGGGGATCTCCAAGGCCAAGCGATAAGGTCACAGGTCGCAACATTGCCCAGCTAATGAGCGAGGCATGGGGTGCAGACCCAGCACAGCTGCTGGCACCGAGCACACATACAGGGCATCCTACACACAGCTCAGGGCAGTGAGGACAACAGGCAGCAAAACACAGAGAGGTGGGAGGTGATGACAGCAGGAATGCAGCTGCAGCCCGCACACACCCGGGCGCAGGCTGGACCATGCGCCAGGCCCCATGCAGGGATCGCAGGTGTGTGCAATGGGGCGCCCACTGCTGCCCCGCCCATGTCACCCTGTGGGAGCTGGCCCAGCCGGCGGGGGAGGGCAGAGGTGACCCGGGGCCCCCCGGCCGTTAGGCAGGTCGCGAATAGGAGATGTGGTGACACGTACCCCGGCCTATAACGGGTGTGACTCCAACCCACCCAGGGCACCGTTCACCATGGAGCTGGGGCAGTTGGGCGCCTGCGGAATGCACCTAACAGTCTGCGCTGAGTGGTACCCCTCGCACACGGACCTTCTGTGCATCCAGACCGCAGAGGTGCAGCTGGACGCCCAGCTGCGGGTGAGCATGGCCAAGAACGCTGCTAGAGCCCGGCGAGCCCACCACGGTCACAGGCGCTCCGTGGCCCGGCTCAGGGCCCAGCGGGTGTCCGGAACGGCCAGGCAGGCCCTCATCTGCCCCTGGCAGTGGGCTGCAGTGCTCCGTGAGGCGGCCGGCCAGCCGGTTTCAGTGGCGGGGGGGAACATGGGCCGTGCTGCCCAGCTCGCTATGCACATTGCTCAGCGGCTATGGGTCATGGAGTGGGCACAGGGGTGGTGGGCCAGGGCGTTGGATCAGTGGGACGAGGCCGCCTAGAGAGTGCACTTTCGGATGGACAGGTGCACCCTCCTGTGACTCGCAGAGCTGTTAACACCCTGGCTGGCGCGGCAGTACACCCCCATGTGGACTCCCATTCCCATGGTCCAGCGGGTGGCCATCGGGGTCTGGGCACTAGCAACGCCCGACTCTTGCCAGTCCATCTCGCAGCATTTTGGTGTCGGGGTGAGCACCGTCGCCAGTATCCTGCGAGACATCTGCAACGCAGTGGAGGGCATGCTCCTGGACCGAGCCATCCAGCTGGTGGATCAGGAGGCCGTGATGGCCGGCTTCGCAGTTGGAAGGTTCCCCAACTGCATAGGCGCCGTGGACAGCACCCACATCGAGATCCTCCGCCCTTCAGATGGAGAGGCCGCAGAATATGTCAACAGACACGGGTACCACTCCCTGCAGCTGCAGGCAGTCGTGGACCACCGGTGGCGGTTCATAGACATTTTCACGGGCCACTCTTGGCACAGCCACGATGCCCGGATCATGACCATCTCCCCCTTCTATGCCCGGATGTAGCGCGGGGACTTTGCGGACATGGGGATGACCCGGATCAAGGGGGTGCTGATGCCCCCCTGCATCCTGGGGGACCCGGCCTATCCCCTCACCCGGTGGCTGATGAAGTCGTACCTGACTACCTGGTCGCCAGGAATGCTGTGGAGGGACTGTACAATACCCGCCTGTGTGCAAGCAGGACCGTGGTCGAGAGGGCCTTCGGGGCCCTCAAGCAGTGCTGGAGGAGCCTTGCGGGCTGCCTGGACTACACGGTGGAGACCTCGGCCCTGGTGATCGGAGCCTGCTGTGTGCTGCACAACATGTGCGAGACCGATGGGGCTGCCCTCGACTACCCCGTGCCCCAGCCCCCTCCTGGCCCCATGCCACTCTAAGTGAATGCAGAGAACCCGCAGGAGTACCGGTACGCAAAGCGCATCCGTGAAGCCTTGGCCAGGTGGATCAGCTGGGAGGCTGAGGCACCCCCATCTCCACCACAACGGGGCCCCCACCAGCACCCTGGGCACACCCCTCGATGCCCACCCACCCCCAGCCCCGGGTCCAGGAACAGAACCACAGAGGCGACTGTGGTGCCCGTACATTTGTTGTGATCACCACCTACAGGACCCACCTCCCAGTGCCGTGTCCCCCCCTCCTCAGGCCGCCCTCCCCCTTCCCCCCCGTCTCTGGGGCCTCCCCGTTGGCTGCTCTGTGGGCGCTGTGGAGCTCTGGGAGCTCCCCTCCCACCCGCTGTCCGTGTCCCCGACAGTATCCTGGGATGCCTCGGTGTCCTGAGGGGCAGGCAGTTGTGGGAGAGAGGGCAGACCTGGGGCCGGAGGGCCCCCCTGGGCAGCTTCTCCCTCTGGAGGCCTACAGGCACTGGGAGGCAGATGTGCGGGCCCAGTGGGCGTTCCGGAAGCTAGGGCGGAGGCGGTGGGGGCGCCGAGGGGCCCGGCATCAGGGTGGGGGTGGGCAGGTTGCCCATCAGGGCGGCTGCCATCACGTACGCGTTCATGGTCCCCGTGCAGGAGCAGCGATGTGCCGATGTCGTGGGAGCGGTCCATCTTGGCCGAATGCTCCCTCACCATCCGATCGATGGCCAGTTCCAGCCGCCACCTACCTGCTCTGCTCCCGGTGCTCCCGCCTCTGTTCCAGTCGCACCTCCGCCTGCAGCCTCTGGTCCCTTGCCTCCACTTGTTGCACAGCCCTTTCCGTGGCCACCTCCATCTGATCGATGGCTGTGATCATCCGCTCGCCCTGCTCGGTGGTTGAGTGAACTATGTCCTCCGCCTGCTCCTCCCTCCGGTGCCATACCCGTACCCAGTGCTCCCTCATCCATTGCGCTGGGGACACAGGGCTGTCTTGCTGGGACCCGTTGAGTCGCCCTGTTGAGGTACACATTAGGGGTTGGTTAGGTGCCCCAGCCGCCCACCCCTATCCCGTGGAACGACTGGGGGGTCATGCCCCCCCTCGGGTTGGCAGCCGGTGCCCTCCCCCGGTGTTCTCCTGCATTCAGAGCCCCCCTGCCCCACACCTCATGCCCCGGGTCCGGGGTGCCTGGGGTTACTGGGGGCAGGCCCGTGCCTGGGGTGCCCCCCTACCCCCTCCGGCCTGTTCCCCCTGGACCACCTCCCCTCCCATCTGCTTGCTTACCCTCAATGTCGGTCTCGGAGCCCTCTGAGGCCGGTCCCTTTGTGTTACTGGGGTCCCCCTGTGTCCACTGGCTGAGGGTAACCAGTGTGCCAGCCTCAGATTCCCCCGGTCCAGACAGGGACTGGGGACCCTGGGGGCTGGTGCACGAGGGGTCCCCGAGGTCCTGGGGCGTTCCTCTTGGGGGGCGGGGCCCCTGAAGCCAGTGCCTTCTAGGGGCGGCGAGGGGAGGGGGTACCTCGGCCCATTTCCTGCCCTGGACCATGGCGCTCCCCACGAGGCGCGGGGCGACAATGGAGCCCCTCATGTGAAGAATGCGGTCCAGGGCGTCATAGTAGGGGGCGGTCCGGGCTCCATGCTCAGACCGCTGGTTGCTGTCCCTGATGACCTTGTACCCCCTCTTGAGCTCCTTGACCTTGGAGCAGCACTGGGCCATGGTCCTGTGGTGCCCCAGCGCCTCCATGTCCCGAACGATCTCCAAGTAAACGTGCTCGTTCCTCTGATTGACTGCTAGCTCCAGCTGATGCTTCAGGGTCCCCCAGATCCGGATGAAGTCCAGGGTTTCCCTGTGCCCCCATTGCCCCCCTCGGTGGTACGGCCGTCTCCCACGTGGGCCATCCCGGTCCTCCTCCTCCGTCTGGCCAGCGCCCGTCACTTCCGGGGTGGGTCATAAGCGGTGGGTCTGTGGGTCATAAGGGGGGGAGGTTGGTTGCCGGGTTGCCTCAGCCCCGCGGCCCTCCCACTGTCACCCCACCTGCTGGTCCACCCACCCCCCTTGCTGCCCCTGTGCCACTTCCCCCTCCTTCGGTCCCCTTATCCGTTTCTGGGGTACTTCGTCCCCCGGTCCAGTTGTCGTCTCCGGGGCAGTCTGTCCCGGCTGCTGCTGCTGCTGCTCTCCCTCCACCGCCTCCGTGAGCAGCACGGCCACCTCCTCCTCCTCCTCCTCCCTTTCTCTCTCGCTCTCCGCTCTCCTCTCCCTTCCGCCTTACTCCATCCCGTCACGTCCCCCTGCTGCTGTGTGCCCTTTAAATCTCCCTCCCTAGCCTATTTTGTTGCTCGTTGCCTGGCAGCGACGCTGCGTGCTTTGTCCCCGGCTGAGAATCATTTTGCTTGATTCTGGATGGTGGTTGCCATTCAGACGTTATGTTTTGTTGTTTCCCGGTGGGAATTGCTTTGACCACGCTTTCGGAGATGGTCCGGGCCGGACCTCCAGAAGGGTAGTTGATTTTGTCCCCTTTGGGGGATTGACTGTGGTGAAAATCTGGCGCCCGCCGAACAGACGTTCAGGCCCTTTGGTCCCGCCACGGGGTTGTGTGTGGTTCACTGTGGTTGACTGTGATCTCGTAACGTCTGAAAACACCCAGCGTGTGCAGGGCATGGGATCGCCCCCAATTACTCTTTACGATTAGATAAGACACCACTCCAAACTAGCTTTGCATGGAATGTGGATTTTAGAACAGGTCAGAATTTGAGTTGTTTTTCTTAGAGACACTTTAGAAGTCGAACTAATCTCCTTGCTTTGAGGTTTTTTGAATGGAAGTATTTTGTGTTTGTTTGTTGTTTTAAAAATACTTTTGGTTGCTAAGCATTGATTAGCATACATTTTTTATAGGAAAAAAGAAAAATAAATAAATAAATCACTCCAATATTTTTTTCTCTCAGAAACCGGAACGTTTTTGGTCAAGAGTCAGTTGTTGAGATATACCTAAATCTCCCAAAATCTGCATTCTTAATTCCAAAATGTACTAAAAAACCAACTATTTTCTGTTGTTGCTACTGACACTTATTGAGAAGTGTCCAAAAACTATTGGGTTTCTGAAACTGGAAAAAATAGACAATTTTGAGACTACAAAACCTTTGTTCCAAATTTTTTTCAAAAGTCTAAAAAAAACACAAAAAAACCCCAGAATCAATAACTTTTTGAGAAAATGTTCCAATTTAATAAAAATGCTGGTTGCGCCAAAATAAGTTGTAGCTTAAAATGTTTCTCCCAGTAGTTTTAGAAATTGCCACTTCACCTCAATTTTTTCTTTTCTGGTATCAGTGCACTTTAGCTCATAAAACTAGGAGAGAAAGTAATGTACGTCTTGAAGATGGCAGCAGAGAACCAGCACTGGTATCATTTCAGCAAGCCACAAAACTTCTAAGAAGTCAGTCCTGGATTAAGTGAAAGCCCTTTTGTTCAGGTATAAAAGAAATCCAACATTTTAAGCTGCTGTAAAAACAATCAACTTGGTATCCTTCAAACGAGAGAGAACTGTGGAACTCAAGTGTATTTCATAATCCCTCAGTAGAAATCTCATTATTCTGCCTTTTGTGTGGTGGTGTGATGTATATTTCTGTCCTATTAAAAATGAATGACTCTCTTTTCCAGAGCCCCATCATACATCATGCTGTCTTCCCTCGGAATAACTCATTGTTTGTTATATTCTAATTCTTGTTAAATAGGGTTGAGATCGCTGTAGAAAACTAATAATTATGATCCACAATAACTTCAATAATAGAGTTAGTGTCAACCAAGATCTTGGTAAATGGAGTGTAATGTAAGGAAGTAATATTAGCAGTGGAGGAGAGATTTGATTAAACAGACGGAGGTGGAAATGGAATGGAAAATGTGCACTGTACCAAGAAAACCAAAATCTGTTCTGTCCAGAAACTGACATTGGATAGTAACTCACTGCTTCCCCTGTGTAAAACTGTCTGATTATGGCTGCAATATCTCAGAGTTTTGATGAACAGTTCTTTTCAAACCTTGCAGATGCCATAGGGTTTGGTTGGTTTGGGGTTTTTTTGGGGGAGGGGGTTCCTGTTCTGTAAATTGCCTTGTGCTTCTGAGTTGGTTGTTTAATAGTGTTTGAACCTCGACTCGTCTACAATCGGATTTTAGCCTTGGGCAACAGGATGTGGGTACGATGCTCCCAACCTGTAGTAGTTATTAGGAAGCCATATGCCACAAGGAAGGGGTTTGACTAGACCCCACTGAACCTCCAGACACAGGAGTGACGCGGTTTCTCCACTTGTAGACCTAGCAGCAGGGGTGGGGAACTTCAGGCCCATGGTCCAAATGTGGCCCATGGCTAGTTTTTATTCGGTCTCGTTCCAGTTTCTGGATCTGGCCCCTAGATCCAGTTCCTCCCTCCCCATCCCCCCCCCCCCCCCCC